>KV016789.1:62640-73606 GCA_001598015.1 Dorcoceras hygrometricum
AGCTAGCAAAACAGGGCTCGACAGCAATATGCGTGTATGCAAATGCAACAGCTGATTATAACACAGGCACAAGTAATAACAGCACAGAGCACACACACAGCCAAGCATATAATCCATGCTCAATCCTAAGCTGTAAACAAGCTCGCATCCGTACCTCAAATCTCTGGGCAACAATTACTACAAGCAGCTTGCCACAATGACGCAGATCCACCACCTGCTCAACGGAAACACAACAACTGCTCAAAGACCGAAGCACAGAAAAGCAACAGCCGGGAGTTACAACTCAACCAGCGCTATCCTACCTCATCAAACACCACAGAAAGCTATAACAAGCTTAAAGACAGGAACTGAACTTACCCCAAAAAGCTAGGAGCGAAATCCGACGCTTATACCAACAGACTACAGAAGGGAGATGTCTTCGCACACCTCACCAGCTTCAAGCAAACGTTCAAAAACAACATCCAAACGAAGTGTCTCAGCAAGAAGAGTACAACGCTACCACTCTCGCCCTCGTCGGAGATGTCTACCGTCGACAATCGAAGAAGATAAGGTTCGGTGAACAGTAATTAGGGTATCGCGACAGAATTTGGCAATCGGGAAATATTCTAAGTGTCGGGAACAATAATAGAGAACAAAGCAAGCTCCCTATTAAATCTCACGGCTGGCAGAAATTGGAAACAACTCCACCAAAAACTTAAGCTATCACAACTGATATTCCCGCTCGCAAAACAGATCTTGCAACAGATCTCACTAAGCCAAAACAGCGATCGCCACTAACTCAAACGACGTTGCAGAGAACTACTGTCGCAACTGGACACGTCACCCGCTACTCACCGCTGAATACTAACCAACAGCTGATAGCAACGCTACAATAGTTCTCTCTCCCAACTGACGCTAACGCAATTCACAGCTGATTTTCTTCGCTAACCCCAAAACACTGTTGTTCCAACTAATCCAAACGACGACGTACAAGCACCCGCTACTGAAACACGCTAGCACACTCGCTACTGCTCAGCGACCGCTGATCTCGCTATGACTGCTGAAACAATCACTCAGCGATAGCTGCTGCGTCACCACTGCTGAACGCCAACATTCAGCGATGACCTGCGCTAACTACTGAACAGATTACGCGAAAGAACTCAACTAACCAAAGCTGTTCTTAGAACTAACAGAACCAGATAGCTTCTCCAAGCTCATCAACTCAAAGCTGATCTCTACAAAACCCGATTAATTAACTCAATTAATCTTATCAGCTTTCGGGTCTCACAGCTATGTGCTCCCAATTCCATTCGGGCACCTCTAAGATTTGCAACTAGCCACCAGGTCTCATCCTCTCAGCCTTGACTTGCTGACAATTCAGACAACGGGCTACAAAATCAGCAACATCACTCTTCAATCCTGCCCACCAGTAATGCTGCTTCAAGGCGTGATACATCTTCCTTGCACCAGGATGGACACTGTATCTACTGCAATGCGCTTCTCGCAAGTTCTCTTCCTTCAGATCAACAAGATTTGGCACAACTAGACTACCCCGAAACCTTAAGCAACCATCAGAAGAAACAGAGTAGTTCTCTAACTGTCCAGCTCTCACTTTTAGCTTCAACTCATGGATGGATGGATCAGTCCTCTGAGCTGCTCTAATGCTAGCAATAATCTGTGGCTCAACTTGAAAAGAAGACACCACAATATAATCCTCAGCTGGGTAGTACCTCCAACCAGTAGTACTTAGATGCTCATGGACCTTTGAGATCTGCATCGAAGCCAGCATCGCCACTTGAGCCTTTCTGCTCAATGCATCAGCAACTACGTTCATCTTCCCAGGCTGATATTTGATCTCACAATCAAAATCCTTTAGCAGCTCCATCCATCTACGCTGTCTAATGTTCAAATCTGATTGAGAAAACAGATACTGAAGACTCTTGTGGTCGGAGTACACCACAAATTTCTCACCATATAGGTAGTGACGCCAAATCTTCAAAGCAAGAACCACTGCTGCCAACTCCAAATCATGAAACTGGGAAACAGTCTCATGCCGGTTTCAACAGACGAGAAGCATACACAATGACTTGATCATTCTGCATCAACTATCTCGCATTGCTCAGTCCACACAACCTCTTGTCTTTCTGAGTCAACTGCGTCATTGGCTTAGCTATACTAGAGAATCCCTCTATAAACCACCGATAATAGCCAGCCAAATCCAAGAAACTACGAATCTCAGCAACACTCTTGGGATGCTCCCAGCTAATCACTGACTCTACCTTACTGGGATCCACAGAAATACCATCAACATAAATCACATGACCCAGAAACACAACTCGGTCTAACCAAAACTGGTACTTGGAGAACTTAGCATATAGCTGCGAGTCTCAAAGCGTCTGAAGAACCAACTTAAAATGCTCTTTGTGTTGCATCGGAGTCTTAGAGTACACTAAAATGTCATCAATAAACACAATCACAAATTGATCGATGAACTCTCTAAAGACTCGGTTCATTAAATCCATGAAAACTGCGGGAGCATTCGTCAAACCAAAAGGTATAACTAGAAACTCATAATGCATGTATCTCGTACGAAACGCAGTCTTCTCAACATCCTGCTCACGGATGTGCAACTGTTGATACCCCGAACAAAGATAGATCTTATAAAACACTACCGAACCCTGAAGCTGATCAAACAAATAATTGATCCTAGGCAAATGGTACTTGTTCTTCACTGTCGCCTTATTCAACTGCCTAAAGTTGATACACATCCTCATTGACCCGTCCTTCTTCTTAACAAACAAGATAGGCGCTCCCCACGGGGACATGCTAGGCCTAATAAAACCCTTCTCCAGCAAATCACTAAGCTGAACCTTAAGCTCCCTCAACTCAGCACGCGCTAAATGATACGGAGCACGCGAGATCGGAGCTGTACCAGGTACCAACTGTTAGAGTAGGTGCCCAACTAGCCAACTTGTGGCGTGTGGGTTCTTGTTGACTCTATGTAAAACGATCTTTATTTATGAAATTCGTATTCTTTTATGGCATTCTTTATCTTCATTATTTTATAATGTTAACAATTGTGTTGGATAAAGACATGGAATGCACCATAGTGTATGTTAGATGTGATAGTGGATATGATGACTATCATGAAACACATCTAATAGTCACTGTGTATTCTAAACTCGTTCCTAGTCGATTGGGCCACCAAAATGAGGATAAGGCCGCCCTAGTTTGAGATTGGAATCTGCGATGTGAAGTACCACGTTTCAATGGTAGGGAACATTGTGATGTTTTGAGAATGCAGATGGATAGTGACCTGGTGATCTATCGAACTACCCTCGTTCGGACTGTCCAAGTGGTTACCATTTGTCGAGTGGATTAAGTCCGAGTTCTTGGTTGTACAGATTAGCCCTTATTACTCGAAACGTCATTGATACTCTACATGATAGGTGCCTCACTTTGACCCATTTACCGACTCAGTTGGGGTCATCAGGTGGTGGGATTGGGTGAGGTCCCGATGCATGTAGGAGTCGATGCTTCGTTGTCGAGGATTTACCGCTCGCCCTTGTGCGTGGATATCCTATGCTATCTAATGATATAATAGTGTGACAAATCTCTGGCCAGAGTACTAGATGTGTTATTGGTAAATGTGTTTACCTAGTAACACATGCGATGTCACTATTTGATCTCCAAGATGTATGCATAGTTATTAGATCTATAGCGACTCTCGATTTACCAATGATCGTTGATCTAATCGGGATATTTGTATTGAAAGGACCGTACTGTACGCTAACCATGACCGACTGGTTCTTGCAGGCACTATCAGTGATACCTATGGGATCATGGGGCGATGTTTCTAGACGCTTTACCATGATCCGATGGGTTAGTCCGAAAATATGGTTTCGGAGTCACAAATGTTATGAGACCACGTCTAGCTATATCCCTGAACCATTGAGGGTCACACAAGTACTGGTTTCTCAATTCCTGCATGGAAATTAAGCTCAATTTGTTGAGTATGGGAGGAGGAAGGATGGAAGTGCGACTTCCTAAAATAAATAGGGTCAATTTGCAATTTCCCTAAAGTTTGGTCTAGTTTGACTATCCTTGAAACTTGCAGGGGCCAAACTGCTATTTTTGATTAGGTGGTCCGAAAAATTATTTTCGCATCATAATGTAGTTTTGTAAACTGTGTAGATCGGTCCGATCTGATCGTCGATCGGGATTATTATGGAGCCACAGTGATGGACTTGAAACCAATGTTCACCCTGGGCCTGGGCCCGACCCAAGCCCTTTAAGCTGGTTCAAGCCCATGGAAAATCTATAAATAGAGGCCCTGGGGTATTCATTTGAAACGTACCAAAAGCTCCTCATCTATATTCTCCCTTCCCCCTCCTCTCCTCCCCACGCCGCCGCCCGCCGCCGCCGACGTCGCTGTCGCCCGCCACCGACGCCGCCGTCGGACTTGTTTCGACCGTTCCGGCGAGGAGATTCCGTCCGTGAAATCTTTGTCGTGTTTTCTAGTGCAGATCGACGAAGGAATTGGGATTCCGGTTGTGGACCAGATTAGGAGGCCGACACAGCCAACCGTTGAAGTGCCGATTTTCTCGTGAAATTGGTCCGAGCCAGGAGCCTAGACTCCAGCAAGGTACTGATCTAAACATCTTATGTATGTTTATATACTGATTTGCAGGTGTATTGACCTTTCCCGAGCTTTAAAATTTAAATCCTCCGCTGCGCCCCGGGAGCGAGATCCGGATCTACCGCTGCGCCCCGGGAGCGGGATCCAGATCCACCGCTGCGCCAACAGTGGTATCATAGCCTTTGCTCGGATCTGTCAATACATCAATTTCTGCCTGAATTGCATCAGATCTCAATTTTTCAAAAAAAAAAGTTTCTGCCACCGCGCCGCCGCCGCATCGCTTAGTTGACCAGACCACTAATGGGAATGGTCAAACCTCAGGAAGAATAGTTAGTCGTGAGAATCCACAGGAGAGGTTTAGAAGACAGAGACCTCAGGAATTTTCTGGCACTACTGATCCTCTTATAGCAGAAAGCTGGATCAAATCCATGGAGGTGATTTTTGACTATCTGCAGCTGACCGAACTAGAAGACCTCGGTGTGCGATTTACATGCTGAGAGGAGATTCCATGATATGGTGGGAAGGATCCAAGTTAATAGTAGACTTGGAAATTCTTACTTGGGAAGAATTTAGAGAGTATTCTATGAACAATACTTCACGGTGGATGTAAGACAACAGTTGCGGAGTGAGTTTTTAACCCTTAAGCAGATAAACCGAATAATAACCAGCAGGAGTCTCAAGAAAAAGGACCAATAGTTGCTCAGCCTATCTCTGTTGTCCCTAATTCAGGGAATAGGCCTCCATGTCCAACTTGTAAGGAAAACCATGCAGGCCAGTGTCTTTTTGGCCAGAAGTTGTGTTATACCTGTGGCAAGCCAGGCCACATGTCTAGAGATTGTTCCCAGAAGCGACCACTTATCACTAGTAGAGCTTATATAATGACAGCTGAAGAAACTCCAGCAGATACCTTGGCAGCGACGGGTAGGATTTTGTTGCCAACATGTTTACAATAGCATTATTAGATTATGGTACAACTTAGTTTTTTTTATCAGATAGATTTGTTAAGAAATTGATAGTTAACTTAGAAGAAATAGAATTAAAGTATTATGTGCAGATCCTTTTGAGGGTGAGTTTAGTAACCAATCATGTTATACGAAATATAGAACTTAAGTTACAAGGGAATATTGCTTTCGCAGATTTATTAGTATTGCCGATAATTGGGTTTGATTGAATTTTGGAATATATTGGTTAACTAAGTATGAAACAGTCATAAATTTTAAGCAGAGGTCTGTTGAAATTAGGATATCAGGCGGGAATTCTTTTTCGTTTAAAGCTGATACATACGATTGTACCCTTAAGATAAATGTCAACTGTTAAGGCTTGAAGGTGTTTAAGAAATGGATGTTAAGCCTCTGTATAGATTACCCCTAAAAAAAATGAAAGGATTAAAAGATCAGTTCCAGGATTTGTTAGGCAAGAGTTTCGTCAGACCCGGTACTTCGCCGTGAGGAGTTCGAGTTTGATTCTCGTATGTTTATGATTGTTCATCTTCCAGTGGATGGTAATATCGGAACTTGACGCTATGTAATCGGTAGTTGTTAGTTGAATCAGTATAAAGTCTGGTTTGATAGACAACAGCTGATAGCGCAGCTGTCGTTTGATGTTGCAACACCAAGTTCTTATTCAGATTTCATTTTCTATGTCAGCGATTGAATTTCATATTTAAATTCAGCATTTACATTTCAACTGTTGCATCACTTTCGTAAATAGTTGTTGCATTTGTTGAAATCAGCAGTTGCATTCCATCGTTTTGACCAGCAGTTGCACTGTTCATATGTCTGTTTGTTGTGCAAACGACATCATTTCATTTACTACGTCTGTTTCAGAGTCACGTCTGCTTGTATATATATGTTGGTGAACAGTAAAGATATGTTTTGTTTCCAAATACTGTTCCAATTTGTTGCATCTGATTTCATTTCAGCGATGCGTCTCTTATAGTTGAATTCGATGCTCAGATAGGAACCTATTCAAGTAGCGTTAGACTTGACTTATGAAGAAATTTTAGTAAAGGTTCTTTCTAGAGAAAATCGTAAGTTAAGGAATAGAACTATCCCTATGATGAAGATGCAGTGGGTAAATCACACTGAAAGAGAAATTATGTGGGAAAGTGAATCTGATATGTAGAAAAGCTACCCAGATCTCTTTAAGTAATTAATTTCGAGGACAAAATTCTTTTAAGGAGGGTAGATTATAATGCCCAGATATTTTAGAGGCCACAATTAGAAAGATATGAGATTGAGGGATTACAATGCTATTCTATTTAACTCTTGATTTATTCGAGTTTTAGATTTCAGATATGTACTGTTTAGCTTTCTTCTTTTAAAAGCTAAATTTCAGATTTCATGTTTATGTAATTCAGCCTTCTATGTGCCTTGAGTTGAGTTTCAGCTTTCGTGATATTAGTTGTCACATTATGTTAAGATTAAGACGTTGGTTTTATGTTTTGAATAACCTTCAGTATTGAACAGATTTCAAATGTCAGGAATGAAATTGCAGTATATGTTTAGTCAATTCCTGCAAGCCAATCGAATCCTTTGTTTTAACTAAAATCGTTTGGTTTCCTTATGCATCATTTGGTTTAAAACAGAGTACGCTTTTAGGAGATTTGAGCATCTTGATTAAACGTGTTTCTTTCCTTAGGCATTTTAAATCATATAAATAGGATGATAAGCTGCTTCATGCATCATTATCTTCAAAACAAATTAGTTCAAAACGGTGCTCTCTCTCTAAGAAACCGAGCAAAAGTCTTTTAAAGCTTTTCGAAGGAGGCGATCGGAGTGTTGGTGATTTGCTGAATTTCTACTGTGATTTGTGTTCAAGAATTCAGGCAAGTAAACTCTGTTTCTTGCTCACTCAGTGAAAGCATATATTCAGTTCTGTTTGCATGTTTATATGAGATTTTAAAGTATGGAAGATAACTTCGGTTGTTCTTCAAAACCAGAAAAGTTCTTGCTCTGTTTTTATGAAAGTTACGTTTTTCTGTATTTGATTCAGAAATATTTTAGAAAATGGTTTGGTGATTTTCATCCAGTAGTTTCTTGAGTTTTCTTCAGAAATTCCATCGAAGTAGCTTACAAGTAGCTTATTCGATTATTTCTAGAAATTTCTTGAGATATTTTGAATTCTTCAGACGAAGGAAACCGTTGTAGTTCATGTTCTTCCACACGGTTAAGTCTGAAATCTGGTTCTTATACCACGACTGATATTTCTTTGTTGAAAATATTCTAAGTGTCGTAGTCAGCTGTTGGAAGCTGCTACATGGTTAATGTTCATCAGCTGTTGTGTTGTTTTCATCAGCTGTTGGTTTTCAGCTGTCGCATTGTTCGAGTTCAGTAGTTGTAATCAGCCGTTGTACTATTTCATGTTCAGCTGTTGCTTTTTGTTCAGCTGTTGTCAGCTGTTGTATAGTTCATGACCAGCTGTTGACTTCATTTGTTGTCAGCTGATGTATTAATTCATATTCAGCTGTTGGTTTTGTTCATCAGCTGTTGGGATATTGTTCAGCTGTTGGTTTGTTCAACATCTGAAATTCTTCATAAGTTGCGTTGACTTGCGTTGACGTCTGGTGTAGACCGATGACATCTGATTCGTTTCTTCTTTGTTGAGACACTTACATCTAATTCAGATTTCATCTTTTATTCCTTCAATACGTCTTCAATTGAGACAGAAAGCATAGATTTGAATTCCTTATTCATTTCCTCTTCATTCGAAAGAATTATTCGATTCAATTGACAGATTCAAGTAGAGAATTTAGTTCCGTGTTTTGTACACCCTTGCAGCTGATTTGTCTTCATTAGTTGTGAAAAGTATTTACCAGATTTTGGTTCTACTTCCGCTAACGTCATTGTTTCGTTCCTTTCGTATTTCAGCAGTCATGAATTGTGTTTATTCACAATTTAGTCCAGAAAGTTAGTAACGACTGGTTATGTCATCAAGATCGAAATTTTTGGCCTTTCAATTTGAACCCCAATCTTCTTGATTTCTTTTAAGAAAAGTCCGGTCGTTATAGTATGATTGGGCTCATTGAGAAGCTAGTGGGCCTTGATATCACGGTTCCACATGAGCTGTCTGTGGATCTGCTTCTCCTCTCCCTCCCTGCTGCGTTCGACCCCTTTGTGGTAAAATTTAACATGAACAAGCTGGAAGCCACCCTTGAAGAGGTGGTAAACCTGGTTATGTCATCAAGATCGAAATTTTTGGCCTTTCAATTTGAACCCCAATCTTCTTGATTTCTTTTAAGAAAAGTCCGGTCGTTATAGTATGATTGGGCTCATTGAGAAGCTAGTGGGCCTTGATATCACGGTTCCACATGAGCTGTCTGTGGATCTGCTTCTCCTCTCCCTCCCTGCTGCGTTCGACCCCTTTGTGGTAAAATTTAACATGAACAAGCTGGAAGCCACCCTTGAAGAGGTGGTAAACATGCTTGTCATGTTTGTCGTGTTCGAGGGGATCATAAAGAAGGACAAGCCCGTCCTCCTTATGGGCTCTTCTTCCTCTGCGAAGAAAGGGCCCAAACGCAAGGGTAAGAAGCGTTCTGCCCCTGCGAAGGAGGGAAAGCCTGCCAAGAAGCCAAGGCAAGGACTTAAAAGCCAAACAAATCTGAGGATGTTTGCCACCACTGTCAAAAGCCTGGACACTGGAGGAGGAACTGTAAGGATTACCTCGATCAGTTGCGAACTGCAAAAGGTATGTTCTACATTGAAATAAATATGTCTCTTAACTCAACTTCTTGGGTACTTGATACCGGATGTGGATCTCATATCTGCAATGATTTGCAGGTAATGACAAGAAGCCGGCGTCTTAGAGAGGGTGGGACCCACTTGAGGCTTGGCAACGGAGCAAGGGTTGCTGCTGTAGCTATAGGAGATGTTTATTTATTTCTGTCTTCAAATTTTAAGTTGTTGTTAAGAAACGTTTTATTTGTTCCTGAATTAATAAAGAACATCATTTCTGTTTCTATGCTTGATAGTGATGGATATTCTTGTCATTTTGCCAATTTTATTTGCAATATATACAAGAATGAATATTTGATTGGAATTGGGGAACGCGAAAACGATCTATACGCCTTAAAATTAAAAGAAGTTCCAACTCGTGATGTGGAAACACATACAACAAAAATAAAAAGGAAAAATGATAGTTTGAACCCGGCACAACTTTGGCACGCTAGGCTATGTCATGTTTTCTTGAATAGGATGAACAAGTTGATTAGGAGTGACATGTTTGATATGTCTAATATTAACTCCATACCAACTTGTGAGTCTTGTCTCAAGGGAAAAATGACTAAATTACCCTTCACGGGCAAGCCTGAACGTGCTCAAGGCCTATTGGATTTGATCCACACTGATGTGTGTGGCCCACTTAGCATTGGTACTAAGTTCGGTCACACCTACTTCATCACCTTTACCGATGATCACTCTAGGTATGGGTACTTGTACTTAATGAAGCACAAGTCTGAATACTTTGAAAAGTTCAAAGAATTCAAGGCTGAAGTAGAAAATCTGTAACGACCCTCATTTTCTTTACGGAATAATCATAAGTTTTGGGGTTCAATTGAATGAAATCAAAGGTTATAAACATCGGAGAAGGGATCGCTACTAACTAACTGGGTTGAAATGAGAATAATAAAATTTTTCACATTTCGAAGATGAGAAATATGGAATTACTCATGCAAAGGTGCGGAAATGAAGAAAGCTGATACATCATATTTCAATATTGCATCTCGTAGTGTGATAACGTCTGGTACAGATTCCTATAACATATCAAATTTCGAAATCTGTTTTGATACACATTCCTAATAAAATGTTCAGTACACTACAAAAGTTTTCCCAAAAAGAACATGAACGTGTTAGAGTAGATGCCCAACTAGCCAACTTGTGGCGTGTGGGTTTTGTTGACTCTTGTACAAACGATCTTTATATATGATATTCGCACTTTTTATATGGCATTCTTTACTTTCATTATGTGTGTAATGATTTACAATTGTGTTGAGTAAAGACCTAGATTACACTAGAGCGTATGTTAGATGTGATAGTGGGTATGACGGCTATCATGAAACACATCTAATAGTCGCTGTGTATTCTGAACATGTTCCTAGTCGATTGGGCCGTCAAAATGAGGATAAGGCCGCCCGAGTTCGAGACTAGTATCTGCGATGCGAAGTGCCATGTTTCATTGGTAGGGAACATTGTGATGTTCTGAGCATGCAGATAGATAGTGACCTGGTGATCTATCGAACTACCCTCCTTCGGACTTTCCAAGTGGTTACCATTTGTCGAGTGGATAAGTCCGAGGTCTTGGTTGTACTGATTAGTCCTCACGACTCGAAACGTCATTGAGACTCTACATGAT
>KV016790.1:10331-21613 GCA_001598015.1 Dorcoceras hygrometricum
AAGGCCTCATCGAATTCAATTCCTTCCATTTGCCTAAAGCCTTGTGCAACCATCCTAGCTTTGTTTCTAGTTACTATGCCATCTTCATTCAGTTGTCCTAAAGACCCACCTAGTTCCTATGACTGAATGATTACTTGGTCTAGGTACAAGTGTCCATACGTTATTACGTTTAAAGTGATTTAATTCTTCTTGCATAGCATCTATCCAGCCGGGGTCAGCTAAGGCCTCATCGATCATTTTAGGTTCTATATGAGATATGAATGCGGAATCAAAATGATCATGCATTAGCTGGCCTCGTGTTCGAACAGGGGATTCGAAACTACCTATGACTTGCTCGGATGGATGATTTTTATTCCACCGGAGATCAAGTCCAAATGGATTTGCTCCTTGTTCCCCCTGTGTCGTTGGCTGGTTTTCAATACAGACGCCAATAGATTTTGAGCATTGTTGGCTTGTGCGTCTGCTTCCAGCTGGTGAGATGTACTTGCGACTGGTTCATCAGCTGGTGGTCTTGCGACTGGTTGTCCAGCTGTTGGTCTCAATACTGAATGATATGATGTGCTCGCGCCTTGATGTCCAGCTGGTGGTGAAACCAATTGATAATTTGTGCTACCAGCTGGTCCTTCAGGCGTTGGTCTAGAAACCAATGGAGAAGCGCTTGCGACTGCTTGCGCAACATCTTGCTTATCAACGTCAGTTGGTGCAACGTCTGATTGATCGTCGGCTGGTTGATCATTTGTCACAACACCCCCAGCAGCTGGTGCACTTGGAGCAATTTGATCCTGCGGCTGATCCACGTTAGTTAAATCAATAACTATTGGATTACCTGTCAGATCTTGTTGAATATTGTTATGCGTTGTGACCACTGCTGGTTGTTCTTCTTCAGCTGATTGTCTTTGTGGCACGTCGTCGTCTGATTCTTCAAGACTTTTTGACTCCAGACGTGAACACAAATCATGTAGGCTTGCATCTGAATTTGACTTGAAGCTGGTTTCATCAAACACTACGTGTGCTGATTCCTCAACTGTCAAGCTTTGATTGTTGAAAACTCGATATGCTTTGCTCACAGCTGAATAACCTAGGAAGATACCTGAATCAGATTTAGGTTCAAAGGCTGTTAGATGCTTCTTGCCATTGTTATGAATGAAACATTTACATCCAAACACCCTGAAGTAAGAAATATCAGGTTTCTTGCCATGCCAGATCTCATATGGGGTTTTATCGTGCATCCTATTAATCAGCGATCTGTTCTGAGTGTAACATGCTGTATTAACTGCTTCTGCCCAAAATTTTTGAGAAATACCGGAATAAGCAATCATAGATCTAGCAGCTTCTTTTAAAGTGCGGTTTCTCCTTTCAGCTAACCCGTTTTGCTGAGGAGTTCTAGCTGCTGAAAGCTCATGCTTTATTCCTAAATCTTCCAGATAAGAAGTTAATTTATAATTTAGAAACTCAGTACCACGATCACTTCTTATCCGGTTGACTGAACAAGATCTATCATTTTGTAAACGTTTCAAAAGGCGTATCAGCTGGTCGGCGGTTTCAGATTTTGCTTTTAAAAACAGCACCCAAGTATATTTAGTAAAATCATCTACAACTGCAAGGGTGTAATTTGTTCCCCCTAAGCTCGTTACTGAAATAGGACAAAAAAGATCCATATGCAAGAGCTCAAGGCAACGGGTAGAACGTTTTCCGCCTTTATTTTTGAAAGTAGATTTTATTTGTTTACCCAGCTGACATGCTGCATAGATCTTATCCTTAGAAAAACTAATTTTTGGCAGACCAGAAACCATATCATGTTCACTCAACTTGGCAAGTGTTTTGAAGTTTAAGTGGTTCATTCTTTGATGCCACAGCCATCTCTTGGAAGAACCAGCTTCAAGGAACAAATGCTCAGATTCCAGCTGATCTGACCATTGATTATGTAGGTATTCCCCAAACGTTTTCCTACCAATACAGTCAGACCACTTGGACTCTGAACCGTGCATGTGTGTTGTTGAAATTGGACTGTGTAACCTTTGTCACACAGTTGACTAATGCTAATAAGATTGTATCGAAGGTTATCAACAACTAAGACATCAGAAATAGAAATGTTACCGTGGATAAGCTTACCCTTACCCACAGTGTTACCGTATGCGTTATCACTAAAGACTATCTTTGCGCCTTTGTGTGGAATGACGTCTGTTAGCAGCTTTCGATTTCCTGTCATATTTCATGCACAGCCGCTGTCCAGGTACCACAAGTTTGATACATCAGCTGGTTCGTACCTATTATCCTGCAATCATGAAAACAGCTCTGGGTACCCAATTTTACTTGGGTCCTGATCGGATTACCCCTTTCGGGACCCATACTTGAATTACTTTCACAGTTTTCCCAGTATGCGGATCCACAAAGGTCTGTGCATAATTGTGAGATCTATTGAGTTTTTATTTCATCTTCTGACCACTTAGATCTCTCCTCGGCTGAGTCTTTGTCCAACTAGATTTTGCCTTCCTCGAATTATGCCTCGGCTGGTTGGGAACAAAGGACTTGGAACCAGCTTTTGCTTTATCCTTGTCTAGCTTGTTCTTTAGCCAGCTGGGCTTGGAATTATCAGGTCTTTGAAAATCGATACCAGCTTTTCCATTATCGCTCAACTTGGGAGAGTTCTGGTCATCAAATGTTATCGACTCAAAACAATCATATATCACGCTGGTTTTGACAAAGCTCATCATGTTGAACTTGTCATATGCCAGCTGTGATTGAGTACTTGTTTCTCCTTCACTGCTGTCACTACTATTGAAGCCCAAACCAGTTCTATCGTGCACTGATTTTTGGATTTCATGCAGCTTGTGGAGAGCACGAGCCGATTGATTCCATGAGCTCATTTCTTTAGTTAATTTTTCAACTTCAACCTTGAGCTCACTGGATTCATTTATCAACAAATCATTCTCAGCTGTCAGCTTACGCAACTCAATCTTCAAGCTGTCAATATCATCAAGCTCATCAGAACTTGATTCAATCGAACTACTTTTCAGACTTATGTTTTCAGCTTTAGCTTCCTCGAATGATTGAGAAAGCTTCCTGTACTCTTTGACCATGTCATTGAGTGCACTGACAAGGTCTTCTCGTATAAATTCAACATTTGAGAAGTCAAATACCTCATCATCCGAAGTTTGATCAGCCATAACACAGTGAACCTCCTCCTGTTCACTATCGCTTGATGAAGAACTGCTGGATGAGGATTCTGAATCAGTGTCCGCCCAGCTCTTGGTGCTTTCCTCAGCCACCAATACTTTACGATCATGCTTGCGGCTGGGTCTCTTGTCACCTCTCGTCCTCATCCGCCTATCCTTGGATCTCTCCTTGGATCTCTCAACAGCTCTCTCTTCTGTCTTGTCTTCTCTCTTGTATCTCTCCTTTCTCAACAGCTCTCTCTTCTGTCTTGTCTTCTCGCTTGTATCAATCCTCCTTCTTGTCATCCCTCTTGTATCTATCATCTGATCTCTTGTCGTCTCTGGATCTGTCCTCCTTTCTTGGCCTATTTCAATCAGCTGCAAAGTGCCCTGGACGATCACAGTTATAACATTTCATATCAGAAGCAACTTTATCAGATTTATAATTATTGTAAGGAGTAGAAGGGTTATAGGATCTTCTCAAGTATTTCCCAAACTTCTTAACGAAGAGGGAAATGATGTCGTCGCTGAGTTGATCAGCTGTTTTGCTTGTTCTTGGAGAGCACTGTTCAGTGGTTGTGGCTGCCAGAGCTTTCGTTGGCTGGGATGTTGATGGTCCAGCTTCTGCTCTTGTCTCCAACTCGAATTCATAGCGTTTGAGGTTGGCAAACAAGTCGTGCAGCTCCAGCTTGTTTAAATCTTTGGATTCAGCATCGCCATGGTCTTCACATCCCACTCTCTGGGTAATGCTCTCATCACCTTCAGCGCTAACTCTCTGTTACTGTATTCTTTGCCCAAACTGTTTAGCTCAATCACCATGGCGCAGAACCGCTCATCGAACTCTGTCATTGTTTCTCCATCTTTCATTTTGATGGACTCAAACTTCTGCTGAGCCACCGTCAGCTTGTTCTCTTTTGTCTCATCACTTCCTTCACATATCTGGGTCAGCTTTTCCCAGACGTCTTTGGCAATGGCGCAGGTTTTGATATTGCTGAACATATTTTTATCCTTGTCCAGCGTCTTGTAAAGAATGTCCCTGGCCACATTGTCTAGATTTGCTTTCTTTTTGTCTTCAATTGTGTATTCATGTCTGGCCTTCTCAAGGAATTGAGGCTCGCCATTGGATATAGCAAACGCTAGATTTGGCTTCATAATTTTCAGCGGCCCTTCAGTGAGGACCACCCACATTTCATCATCTAGAGCAGCCAGATGCGCTTGAATGCGTATCTTCCAGTCATCATAATCTTCTCTGGAGAACAAGGGAATCTTGTTGTGAAAAGTAGACATATTGATATAAGATAGCGCACAAACAAGTACTGTTCAATAACTGAGATGCGCATGCTCTGATACCAATTGATAGTCCCAAAATACGATCAATGTGGTTCGAAAAACAGTGGCAAGAGTTCAGAAGGGGGGGGGGTTGAATGAACTCTTGGTATTTTCAAATTTTCGAAACCTTTTAAAACAGTTTTACAAGTGCTGTTTAACTTAAATCCGAGTTACCAGATTTAAGGATCTCAGTTTAATAAAATCTCTCGGCCAACAAAGTATGTGTGGAAAAAGACCAATTAATTTGTGAACAGATAACTCAATAAATAAATAAATGCGTAAAGTAAATGGTAAGAGTTCAGAGTTTTTTTGTGGAAATTCGGATATAAATATCCTACGTTTCCCCTTCTTCCTTTTCAGGAAGGTTCCACTAGAAGATTTGATTTGTACAGGCCTTCTGCACACACCCAATCACACAAGCCTCACTTGTATGAACTCCTAGTAACACCACGAATAACGCAGTCACAACTGCTGGTTTTACAACACAATATTTTCTCAAACGGCTTTTAAGATAACACGTTTGTTACAGACTCAAATGGATATAACAATGAAATACAATGCTATTGAGACTGTATATTCTCTGGTTTCTAAGAAATGAAACTTGATTCAAAAATGAACCAGAGAATGACTCGAAGGTTTATCTATGAAGATCAGTGGTTGTTTTTTGAGTGTTTGAGCTTTTTGAGAATGCTACAATATGAGAATAGCTCGTAAAAATGGCAGCATAACAACAAGGTATGAGAGCGAGAGAGTTCTTCAATCCAAACTTCTGCTATTTATAGTCTTCGATCTCAACGGTCATTAATTTCTTCAAAGGCAACAAAATCTCCTTTTGAATTTCTGCCAATTCGTACGCCGTAAATCCTGCTCCACGAAGAGGCAAGTCGCACAATGTCAGAGCAAATTTGGCGTCGTTCCATATTTGTGCAAACGCCGTAAACCGCCCTCTGATATAGTGTACTATTTACCTATAATAGTACAGATACTGTTCCCTCAATTAAAGCACATGTACGATTCAATCTCCACCTTTGATTTCCTCTGATATGAACGTTTGAATCGATTCATTATATGCGCAACCACAGATGACTTGAACCTCTGAAAGATATGCAACGGCTTATTGCTTTCAACGCCTGGAAATATGCACCAGCTGATCGCTTGAAATATCTCCCTTTTATAATGTATCGGCTGGTTGCAATCGATTAAGAATAACAACGACTGGATCAAGGGAGTACTGTAGCCATCTGCTGATGTGCCTGTCTGCTGAATTACATTGACTATTGAAGTAAACAACTGTCTGCTGATATTTCACTGTAGCCATCTGCTGAATTAACAACGCAACCTCCAACGAATGAATTTTAGCGCTAGTTCAATACACTGTCGTTTCAACTTATTTGAGCGCTGTCGTTTTGACTAATACAAACGCTGTCGTTTTGAAATCCTTAACAAAACACGCTAACTCTCAAATGCTTGCGCCTGCAACTAAAACAACTGTCTGCTGATATGCTCTGGAAGAATCTACCTGCTGGTTACCTCTGAAAAGTCCAACTGCTGAAAACAAACCAACGACTGATCTGCTGAATTCTTCCATCTGCTGAATTCTTCCATCTGCTGAAAATCAACCCGTCGACTAAAAATGTTCTCCTGGAAAGTTCACCGGCTGATTTTCCAGTAGCAACTAGTCTTATTTTTTTATCACCAAAACTAATAAATTTTATCCTAACAAATTTTTAACATTATAAAATAATGAAGATAAAGAATGCCATAAAAGAATACGAATTTCATAAATAAAGATCGTTTTACAAAGAGTCAATAAGAACCCACACGCCACAAGTTGGCTAGTTGGACACCTACTCTAACAATCTCCCACTTGCCATAAAGCCAACTACTCATCAGACGCAGTCCCATTGTTTCGTGATGTTTTTCAAACAACGGTCCTGGCAAGAGCTTCGTAAGTGGATCAAAAATGTTGTCTGCAGAGGCGACTCTCTCGACTGCTATGTCACATCTAGCCACAATATCCCAGATTATGTGGTATTTCCTCTGTATATGTTTGGATCTTTGGTGAGACCTAGGCTCCTTTGCTTGCGCAACGGCACCCGTGTTGTCACAGTACACCGGGACTAGACCAACTCCTTCAGGGATTACGCCCAACTCTTGGACGAAATTCCTCATCCAAACCGCCTCTTTAGCAGCAGCTGATGCTGCGATGTACTCAGCCTCAGTGGTTGAATCCACGATGGTGTCTTGCTTGGAACTCTTCCAAGAGACAACACCACCATTGAGCATGAATACAAATCCAGAGGTTGACTTCGAATCATCCACATCACATTGGAAGCTAGAATCAGTGTAGCCTTCCAATTTCAGTTCACCACCCCCATAGACCATGAACATATTCTTAGTCCTTCGTAAGTACTTAAGAATATCTTTCACAGCCTTCCAATGCATTTGGCTGGGGTTGGCTTGGTAGCGGCTCGTGACACTCAGAGCATATGCGACATCCGATCTAGTTGAGATCATGCCATACATAATGCTACCTATTGCCGAGGCATATGGCACACATGTCATAATCTCTATCTCCTCATCAGTCTTTGGACACATAGACTTAGATAGAGTGACCCCGTGGCACATAGGTAGGTGTCCTCTCTTGGACTCTTCCATAGAGAAACGCTTAAGTATGGTATCGATGTAGGCGGCTTGGGTGAGTCCGAGCATCCTTTTTGATCTATCTCTATAGATCTGTATTCCTAGAATGTAGGATGCTTCACCCATGTCCTTCATCGAGAATTTATTAGACAACCATAGTTTTTTTGATTGCAACATTCCTACATCATTCCCAATGAGTGGAATGTCATAAACATAAAGTACAAGGAATGTCACAGCATTTTTAACTACCTTCTTATACACACATGGCTCCTCGGGATTCTTGATGAAACAAAATTCTTTAATCGTTTCATCAAATCTCAGGTTTCAACTTCTCGATGCTTGTTTGAGACCATAAATCGATCTCTGAAGTTTGCATACTTTATGCTCACTTCCTACAGATGTGAAACCCTCAGACTGCGTCATATAGATCTCTTCCTTAATGTTTTCATTAAGGAACGCAGTTTTCACATCCATTTGCCATATCTCATAGTCGTACCATGCGGCTATGGCTAGTAGGATTCTAATTGACTTGAACATTGCGACTGGTGAGAAGGTTTCGTCATAGTCAACACCTTGTCTCTGAGTGTAACCTTTTGCGACCAGTCGTATCTTGTAGGTCAGTACCTTACCATCAGGCCCAAGTTTTATCTTGTATATCCATTTACACCCAATAGGAACTATTCCTTCGGGAGGATTAACAAGAGTCCAAACTTGGTTCGAATGCATTGAGTCAATCTAAGATTGCATTGCTTCAAGCCAAAACTTAGAATCAGCATCGAAAATTGCCTCCTTGAAAGTTGTTGGATCACATCCAATAGTTTGATCACTTTGATCATCTTCAAGGAGGAACCCATATCTAACAGAAGCCCTAGGAACCCTTTCAGATCTCCTAGGTGTGTCCATATCAAGTATTGGCTCTTGAGGTGCGGGAGACTCACTTGGTACTTCAGTTGGTTCTCGAACCTCTTCGAGTTCTACTATCTTGCATTTTCTATCAAGTAGAAATTCCCTTTCCAGAAAGGTGGCATTTCTAGAAACAAGCACTTTTGTTTCATTGGGATAGTAGAAGTAGTATCCAATAGAATTCTTTTGATACCCAACAAAGTAACATAAGATGGATCTATTATCCAGCTTATCTCCCACTGTCTGCTTCACGTAAGCAGGACATCCCCAAATCCTCAAGTATGAGTATTTGGGTGGCTTGCCCATCCATACCTCATATGGAGTTTTATCCACCGCCTTGGTGTGGACATTGTTCAACAACATTACTGCCGTTTCAAGTGCATAGCCCCAAAACGAGGTAGGAAGTTCAGTGAAACTCTTCATAGATCGAACCATGTCCATCAAGGTTCGGTTATGACGCTCCGCTACACCATTGAGCTGTGGTGTGGCCGGAGGGGTCCACTGTGAGAGAATCCCATTCTCTTTAAGATAGTCTTGAAACTCGGTACTCAAGTATTCTCCACCTCGATCGGATCGAAGAGTTTTAATACTTTTTCCCGATTGATTTTCCACTTCAGCCTTGAATTCTTTGAACCTTTCAAAGGATTCAGACTTGTGCTTCATTAAGTACAAGTACCCATACCTAGAGTGATCATCGGTAAAGGTGATGAAGTAGGTGTGCCCGGACTTAGTACCAATGCTAAGTGGGCCACACACATCAGTGTGAATCAAATCCAGTAGGCTTTTAGCACGTTAAGCTTTGCCCGTGAAGGGCAACTTAGTCATTTTTCCCTTGAGACAAGACTCACAAGTTGGTAGGGAGTTAATGTCAGACATATCAAACATGTCACTCCTAATCAACTTGTTCATCCTACTTAAGGAAACATGACCTAGCCTAGCGTGCCAAAGTTGTGCCGGGTTCAAACTATTCACTATCAAGCATAGAACAGAATGATGTCTTTAGTTAATTCGGAACAATAAACGTTTCTCAATAACAACTTAAAATTTGAAGACAGAAATAAATAAACATCTCCTATAGCTACAGCAGCAACCCTTGCTCCGTTTCCAAGCCTCAATTGGGTCTCACCCTCTCTAAGACGCCGACTTCTTGTCATTACCTGCAAATCATTGCAGATATGAGATCCACATCCGGTATCAAGTACCCAAGAAGTCGAATTAAGATACATATTTATTTCGATGTAGAACATACCTTTTGCAGTTTGCAACTGCTCGAGGTAATCCTTACAGTTCCTCCTCCAGTGTCCAGGCTTGTGACAGTGGTGGCAAACATCCTCAGATTTGTTCGGATTTAAAGTCCCTGCCTTGGGCTTCTTGGTGGGCTTTCCCTCCTTCGCAGGGGCAGAACGTTTCTTACCCTTGCGCTTGGGCCCCTTCTTCGCAGAGGAAGAAGAGCCCATAAGGAGGACGGGCTTGTCCTTCTTTATGGTCCCTTCGTACACGACAAACATGTTCACCACCTCTTCAAGGGTGGCTTCCAGCTTGTTCATGTTAAAGTTGACCACAAAGGGGTCGAACGCAGCAGGGAGGGAGAGGAGAAGCAGATCCACAGACAGCTCATGTGGAAGCGTGATATCAAGGCCCACCAGCTTCTCAATGAGCCCAATCATACGAACCCCATGCTCGCGGACCGAAGTCCCCTCGCGCATGCGGCTCGTCATGAGCTCCTTGACAGTAGTGAACCTCTCAGTCCGAGAGTTCTCCCCATACAGCTCCTTGAGATGAAGGTGTATGTCAGCATCATATACCGTCTTCTCAAAACGACGCTGCATTTCGTTGGACATCGATGCTATCATATGGCACCATGCCTGAAGCTCGTCGTCCCACCATTTGTCCATCTTTGCCAGCTCCTCAGGACTGACATCGGCAGGGGCTTCCTTCGGAGGGGTCTTCTCTAGCGTGTAGAGAAGTTTCTTCGAAGCCAAGACAATCTTGAGGTTTCGAAGCCAATCTTGGTAGTTCAAACCAGTGAACTTGTTGCTATCCGGTATAGCAGCAAGTGGATTTTTGATTGAAGACATTGTAATAGCAGTTTATACTGAAAGGAAAACAGACATGCATTACTAACTATTCTGTTGGCGACAATGGCGGATCCGGATCCCGTTTCCCGGGGGCACAGCGGAAGTTTAAAATTTGCCCCGGGATACGTTCAATACATCAAACAATGACGATAAACATTCATAGGGCGTTTATCGATTGTTACCTTGCTGGCGTCTAGGCGCCTGGCTCCGACCAGTTTCACGAGGAAATCGGCACTTCAAACGGTAGGCGGCGGTAGATCGTCAATCAGGTCCACGACCGGAATCAAGACACCTTCGTCAGCCTGCACTAGAAGGCCTGACGAATTCAGTACGGACGGAAACTCCTCAGCGCGGTGGCCGGAACAAGTCCGGCGAAGGGGCGGCGGCGGCGGCGCTTGGTGGCGGCCGGCGGCGGCGGCGTGAGGGAGAGGACAAGAGGGGGCGGCTATTTTGGAGGCTAGGTATGTTGTGTTCTCTTGTGTGTATTGTAGCCCTAGGTCTAACATAAGTAGACCAATGATGGGCTTGAACCGGCCCATTGGACCTGGGGCGGGCCCAGTCCATTATATGAACATTCGGTTCATTTAAATCACTACGGCTTCATCATAACTCCGATCGACGATCAGATCGGACCGATCGACTCAGTTTCCAAAACTGAATATTATGATGCGAAAACAATTTTTCGGATTACCTAGTCCAAAATGACAGTTTTGCCCCTCAACAGTGGGAAATCGCAATTTGACCCCTGTTGACTTTTAGGAAGTCGCACTCCCTAAAATCCTCTTCCTATGCTCAACACATTGAGCTCAGTTTCCGTGCGGGAATCATGAATCCAGTACTTGTGTGACCCTCAATGGTTCAGGGATACAGCTAGCCGTGGGCCCACAACCATTGCGGCTCCGAAATCACAATTTCGGACTTGCCCATCGGATCATGGTAAAGCGCCTAGCAACATCGCCCCATGATCCCCTAGGTATCACTGATAGTGCCTGCAAGAACCAGTTGGTCGTGGTTAGCGTACAGTACCGTCCTTTCAACACATATATCTCGATCAGATCAACGACCATTGGTAAATCGAGAGTCGCTAAAGATCCGATAGCTATGCATACATCTTGGAGATCGAATAGTGACATCACGAGTGTTACTAGGTAAACCCATTTACCTAAAACACATC
>KV016791.1:0-10355 GCA_001598015.1 Dorcoceras hygrometricum
TTGAAGTCAGCCCACACCATGTCCCTTTGGTGTGACAGGTTCTTTGAATAAGAGGACGAGGTAGTACATCAAACATGTAGCGAGATTGCATGTGGTGCTGGTGTCGACAGGGTTCAACAAGGATTCTTGGTGTACTTCCCGATGTTGGAAGAGCTTGCAGACAGCTTTGGAGTCTCGATTGGATATGAGAGCAGCTTACCACCCAACCAGATGGCTAATCTGAGCGGACCATGCAGATTCTGGAAGGCATGATGCGAGTAGTACAGATAGATTTCGACGATGGTTGACATGAATTCCTTGTCTTGGTAGAGTCTTTGTGTTGTTTTAGCTACCAAGTGATGCTCGAGATGACATCCTGTGAGGTTTTTCACGGTAAGAATTCCAGATCTCTTTATCAGACTTGAAGGAGTTAATGAAAATCAGTGGTCTTCACCAGTATTTGTTCAGCATGTGAAGGACCAAGAAGATTTGATTTGATCACGAGCAAGGGCTGGGATGGATCCCCAAGTCAGATTGTGCTTATAAGCTGTGGATCTTTGGAATTTTCAGGTTGTTGATCATGTAATTATTGCGAGTTTATCCTTCTAGTTGGGACTTGCTCCGGCCAACTTTTCGAGGAGTTTTCATCCGCGTTGATCTTGTCAGGCCTTCTAGTGCAGGCTGACAAAGGAATCTCCCTTCCGATCATGGACCTGATTGACGAATCTACAGCCGCCTACCGTGAAGAGCCGGTCTTCTTGTAATTCCGGTTGGAGCCAGACGCAAGTCGCCAGCAAGGTAATCTACTAATCATCCTATGAATGGTTTATAGCATGATTTCATTGTATTGAACGTTTCCCGGTGCCAAATTTTTAAACTTCCGCTGCGCCGCCGGGAGACGGGATCCGGATCCGCCAACGTTATCCCAACACCTTTATCCTTTGGTGTTAGCAAGTACCCCTTCCACCTATGCTGATGCTGTGACAGCGCGATAGACATCGAGGAGAGTCTTTCGAATAGACAAGCTCGGGTTCATTGGACAGCTGGACAGAATGTTTCTCTTTTAGGGTGCCTCCTTCACAGCCTTCTTAGGCACCGGAGTCTTCAAACTGTCAGAGGTTTACGTCGATAGGAAAGCAGTTCAAGAGAACCGATTCGAGTTCTTCCGGTTCGGGCAGTTTTGGTAGAGCGGGTTCGAGGACAGTGACTTGTGGTCAATGCGGTGGCAAGCATCCGACTTCGCAGTGTCATGGAGTGCTGGGCGCTTGCCATACTTGTGGGCAGACTGGACACTTTGCGAGGATATGTCCTAAAATGGAGCAGCATTCTAACCTATCGTAGCAGGGCCCTTCTGGAGGTTCTTTGTGGATGCCACATTCCCCCGCTCAGCCCCAGCGATCGGGTTTCTAGCCATTGGAAGCGTCTAGGTTCAGAGGGACTTCTCAACCTCAGCACTCGGGAACTCAGCTAGCTCATGTGAACGCGATGTCAAGGGAGCAAGCTGACAATTTATCGGAGGAGCGATGAAAGTTACTCCTGTCGGTGTGAGTTAGATTGTCCCATGAGGTAGTGCTAAATTGTGTGGTTGCATTGGGGAGGATGTGTTGGTGACATCCTTGATGTTCGATAGCCCTTGACAACTTTCCCAGATGAGGTTCCTGGATTTTCCTTCGGAACGAGAGATTGATTTCAGCTTTGAGTTGATGCTAGGATCCGCCCCGATTCTTAGAGCTCTTTACTGTTTGGCGTCGCTCTATTGCGTAGTGTTCGACGTAGTGGCTGATGCTGCTACTGACCCAGTGGGATAGGAATGTTGCTTGGAGAAGCGGATATGAGTCTATCTTTCAGACGCTGGTGTTAAGCTGATCGGTGTAGCGAGTAAGGCCTTGAAGTTGAAGTGAGATGGATCAGTTTAGATGGAATATTAGGGCGTGAATCGCGAGCTGACCTTAGGCTTTTTTGAGCTGAGTAGCGCTATCTGATTAGGTTGCGTGTTGTTGTGGTTCGTGATTAGTTGAGCTTTCAGCTTTGAGTCAAGCGGGGTTTTTGAGCTGAGTAGCAGATTAGAGTCCTTGATGATAGTTTTACCGTTTCGGTCCGAGTTGACTGTGTAGTTGGGTAATCTAAGCTATGCTGGAGTCAGCTTAGAGCATGCTTGACTATTGTCCCTCGGTTGATTGTACCCTTAGAATCGAGAGGTGTTTTGGTGTGTTCCTATGCTTCTGCGTCTAGGTGTGCTCCATTGGAATTGGGAACACATGCCAAAGGAATTAGTTACCCATTGTCTCGTTTTGAGCCGAGGTTGTGAGATGTGTTGGTAGTAGTTGATTGACCATTTAAGTCAGCCCACACCATGTCCCTTTGGTGTGACAGGTTCTTTGAATAAGAGGACGAGGTAGTACATCAACCATGTAGCGAGATTGCATGTGGTGCTGGTGTCGACAGGGTTCAACAAGGATTCTTGGTGTACTTCCCGATGTTGGAAGAGCTTGCACACAGCTTTGGAGTCTCGATTGGATATGAGAGCAGCTTACCACCCAACCAGATGGCTAATCTGAGCGGACCATGCAGATTCTGGAAGGAATGATGCGAGTAGTACGGATAGATTTCGACGATGGTTGACATGAATTCCTTGTCTTGGTAGAGTCTTTGTGTTGTTTTAGCTACCAAGTGATGCTCGAGATGACATCCTGTGAGGTTTTTCACGATAAGAAGTCCAGATTCTTTATCAGACTTGAAGGAGTTAAGTAAAATTAGTGGTCTTCACCAGTATTTGTTCAGCATGTGAAGGACCAAGAAGATTTGATTTGATCACGAGCAAGGGCTGGGATGGATCCCCAAGTCAGATTGTGCTTATAAGCTGTGGATCTTTGGAATTTTCAGGTTGTTGATCATGTAATTATTGCGAGTTTATCCTTCTAGTTGGTGATGGACTTGTGAATGAAGTGTAGGTTAGCTCTTAGATTCATCGGTCTGTGTGAGAGTATTTGAACAGATTGGATCTTTGGCGTGCAGTTTGTGGATGCCGGCTGAGTTGTTGTTATGCATGATGAGTTTCATGTGTCTCATCCGAGGAAATGCGAGCCAGATCCTTCCTTTCTGTTGAGGACTGATGAAGTTGAGATGGGCCAGACCCTAAGTTGCATTAAATATCCAGTGAAGTTTTGGACAGAAAGGAGAAACAATTGACGAAAGAGATCATACCTTGGGTTTTGGTGCAGTGGAGTTGGTGTGGTAGAGAAGAGATTACCTGAGCAGTGGCAACCTAGAGGTGGCAAGAGTAGCCTCATCCCTTTGTGCACTGAGTATCTCCCTATGTGCTGTCAGTGTCTTGTTGGTTTCAGTCTGTGCTGTAACCTTAGTTGTGCAGACTGTTGATTTTTATTTCAAGGACAAAATCTTTTAAGGTGGAGAGGATGTGAGGATAGTGATTGGCCGAGGTGATTAACAGCCTAATCAGTCCAGAATTGTAACGCCCCAAAATCCTTAGGACTACATATATGCATCTTGATTATTTTCATGAATTAATTGGCATTGAAATGTTATGCATTGACTGATTTCAGTGATTTTAGAAAATAGATGTGACGCAGCTGGTTTCAGCGGATGACTCCAAGGGTGATGCACGAGCAGATTTTAAATCGAGTGGAAATATCTTTAAGGAGGGAAAATGATTTCTTTTGAAAAGGGTTTGGTGTTTTATAAATTTAAAATGAGGTGAAGGAAATTTTACTAAATTTTATAACTTTTAAACGAAGTGTCATGTTTGATTTCACAAGTAGCTTGCCACTATTCCCTTCCATATTTAAACTTGTTCGAAAACAAGATCTTTATCATTTGCAAAGAAAACTATTTTCGTGTTCTTCAAAACTTTTCCAGAGAATCTCGTTGTGTTGCTCAAGGAGAAGATTTCTACAGTAATCGGTTGCCGTTGCAAAGCTTTGTGAAGGCAAGTAAACATTGATCCTTTGCTACACCATTTGAAGCATATATTGATGTTTTTATGGATCTGCTTGCCTGTATTGCCTGTATGTTTAAAGATATGATGAGATCATGTTTAAAGAAGATTTACGTATGTTTAAGGAAAGAAAGATTGGGTTCAAAAATATGTTTTTCTGCTTCCAACGTTTTCCAGAAAGTTAAGGGTGTTTTAAAAATACTGAGGAGTTCGGATTTGATTGATTCGTTTATGTTCATGAATGTTCTTCCTTCTGGTGAATGGTGACATCTGAATTTGACGCTATCTAATCGGAATTTCTAGTTGAATCAGAAGTTAAGTCTGGTTTGATAGAAAAAGCTGGAAACGCAGCTGTCGTTTGTGATGTTACGACACCAAGTATATAATCAGATTTTGTTTCTTATCAGCAGTTACATTTCAGTTGTTGCTTTAGTTTGTATTCAGCTGTTGGTTTGTTCAACACCTGAAAGCCTTTGTTTAAGTTATGTAGACGTCTGAGTTGACCAACTACATCTGTTATATCCAGAAACATCTGTTTCAATTCAAATTATTCGTTAACAGCTGAGTTGACCAATCCTATTTCATAGTTACAGCTGTTCACTATTCAAAAAGTATTCCATAGTCACATATGTTTCCTTTGCTAACGACAGCCCTATTGATACATCTGTTTTGACGTTGGCATTATATCCCGATAGTCGTGTCTGTTCCATACAAGTGAACATCTGTTTGTTTTCTACTGTAATTGTTATTATCACAGTTGTTTCTATTTCAGCGATGTGTTCCTAGTAGTCGAATTCGATACTCAGTAAAGTTTTAAATTGGGAAGCGAGTTTTAAAAGAAACGAACCCAGTGAGATTTCAAAAATGGCATAGATAACAGACGGTCAAACGGAGGGTGAGCAACTGTTTAAATGATTAGTTGCCCTCTATTATAGAAAAGGGTGAGCAATCTTACAGATGTCGGTTGCCCCTTCGGAAAGATGCCAAAGGCTAAGGCTGATATCAGTAGTCACTTGATCAGGTGCAACACGGACCCATGGAGAGATTCTAAGCCATAAATCTAAAGAAAATGATATTGATGATGATGAGATCTGGGCTATTATCCCCTATCTCCAAGTTTATGAAAGAAAAAATGTTTATGAAATGTTAACGAAAGAATGATTTATGATGTTCCTTTAACTCAAGTTATGTATGTTCAGATGTCTGCCTGAGTTAAATGAATTTGTTATCACTCAGGTTTTGCTTGCTGAGCCCCTAGGCTCATTAACTTTTAAAATGGTGCAGGTGCGACAGCTGAGGAGCGATTGGGAGGTGAAACTTAAATCAGTTGCTGAGTGGTGTGTGTTTGTCAATGGCCAGCGTTTTCCGTGTCAAGTCTGAGGTTATTTTATCTTTTGTAAAGACTGTATTAAATCAGTTGCAACAGTAGTAGTTCATATAGAATATCAGCAGTTGTACACCGAAATTGCAATATATATAATAGAATTTGTTTTCCGCAAATGTTTGTCAGTAGTTGGCGTGCAAGTGTATACGTGTTTGTCAGATTTTGTGTTTGTGTTTCAATTTCTTTTTAAGTTATAAGAAATAAAGCTTATAACAAATTATCTTTCAGCCCTTCTTTTTATTTGAAAATTTTTATTTACCCCAATTCGTGATTTCCGTGGGTTCGGGCGTCACAACATGGTATCAGAGCCACGTTCCTGAGATAAAAACACGCCCCGTCAGTTGGATCAGAGTTCATCGTCCGTTCCTCTAAGTTGTGAGTTTATTTTCAGAGCATTGTCTTTAAATTATTTTAGCATGTTCTGATAAATATATGCGGTGGATTACGGGCTATAGAATATAAGATGTCAGGAACAGGAAGAGGTATAAGAAGTACTCCCGTAGAGGAAACCAACACTGATAATAATGCTAGTATTACGCAACTGTTAAGACTGCTGATAGAACAAAACAACAGAGGTAATGGGCAATATTCCAACAGCCGAGGACCCAGTAATGATGATCCTCAAGAAACGTTCAGGCGACAAAAGCCAAAGGAGTTCAGTGGTACTACTGATCCACTAGTTACTGAAAGCTGGATCAAATCCATGGAGGTTATTTTTGAGTACCTTCAGATATCTGATTTAGATAGGCCCAGGTGCGCTATCTACATGTTGAGGGAGGATGCGATGATTTGGTGGGAAGGAGCCAAATTGTCTGTGGATTTGTTGAATCTCACTTGGGCAGATTTCAAACAAGTATTCTTTGAGCAATACTTCACGGCTGGTAAGAGGTCTGAATTGAAGAGGGAGTTTTTGACCCTTAAACAAGGAATTCTGACCGTACAGGAATATGTGCGGAAGTTTGAAAGAGGGTGCTATTTTGTGCCTTTGATAGGAAATGACCCAGAAGAGAAGCTGAGTCATTTTGTGGAAGGATTGAAGCCGATGTTCAAAATGAATGTTCTGCTATCTGTGCCAAGGACCTACCGAGAAGCAGTGGATAGAGCCCTGCAAATTGAAAGGGATTGGAAAGATGTTGATGAGAAAAGGCAACAGAAAAGACAAGACTTTCAGCAGAAGGACCAGAGGCCGTTCAAGAAACATAACAAGAACCAGCAGAGGCCTCAGGAGCAGAAGCCTCTACCTATTCAACCTATTAGCTCTATTCCTACTGGTAATAATAGGCCAGTGTGTCCTAAGTGCCAGAAAACTCATCCTGTACAATGCATACTTGGACAAAATGTCTGCTATAAATGTGGGATGCCAGGACATATTTTGAAATATTGTCCAAAGTCTAAGCAGCTGGTGACCAGCAGAGCATATGTAATGACAGCTGATCAAGCCAATCCAGACTCGACAGTGGTCACATGTGAGATTATGATTGCTGGATTACCTTCTCTGGCTTTAATAGATTCGGGAGCTACCCACTCATTTATAGCTGCTGAGTTTGTTAAGAAGTTGCCCTTTCAGTAGACAAATACTGATAGGCTATTGTGTATCAGTACCATCAGGAGAGAAGCTAGTATCTCATGAGTTGTTTAAGAGTTTAGAGCTTAAAATTCAAGGGTATCAAATTACTGCTGATTTAATCGTATTTCCAATGCTCGAATTTGATATGATTCTAGGAATACATTGGTTGATTAAGTACGGGGTAGTAATTGATTTTAAGCTACGAACAGTAGTTGTTAACCCTCCTGGGGAAGATTCATTCCAGCTTGTAGCTAAATATGTTAGTAGAGTTCCTAAAATACTATCAGCTTTTAAGGCTCAACGTTGCTTGAGGAAAGGAGGAATAGGATTTTTGGTTAGTTTATCATCTTTAACCACAACCAGTAGACCCCAGTTGTCAGAAGTAGAAGTGGTAAGTGAGTTCCCTGAGGTTTTTCCAGAAGATATCCAAGGGCTACCCGGACAGGGAGTTAGAATTTTCAATTGACCTAATTCAGGAGCTGCTCCAGTGTCTAGACCGCCCTATCGACTAGATCCACCAGAGATGAAAGAATTGAAAGAACAGATACAAGATCTGTTAGTGAAGGGGTTTATCAGACCTAGCACGTCACCCTGGGAGCCCATGTACTATTTGTTAAGAAAAAGTATGGAAGTATGAGGCTATGTATAGATTACTGGGAGCTGAATAAATTGACGATTAAGAATACGTATCGATTACCTAGGATAGAAGATCTGTTTGACCAGTTAAAAGGGTCAGTAGTCTTCTCTAAGATCGACTTGAGGTCTGGATACCATCAGTTGAAAATTAAGGCAACAGATGTTTATAAAACAGCTTTTAAAACTCGGTATGGCCACTATGAATTTCTAGTTATGCCATTTGGACTTACGAATGCTCCATCAGCTTTTATGGATTTAATGAATAGGGTCTTCCAACCATTTTTGGACTAGTTCGTAGTGGTATTTATTGATGATATTCTAGTATACTCTAAGACCAGATGCGAGCATTATGAGACCTATAATTAATAAAAGATTAATTGTTGGATTAATCGGTTTTTAAGGAATTCTGGATGTTCAGATTCCAATTTGAAGGTTTCGGTTGCATTTTGGGTCAGGTTCTAGTATACTCTAAGACCAGATGCGAGCATTATGAGACCTATAATTAATAAAAGATTAATTGTTGGATTAATCGGTTTTTAAGGAATTCTGGATGTTCAGATTCCAATTTGAAGGTTTCGGTTGCATTTTGGGTCAGATTTCACATTTAGAACAATTATGGAATTTTTCGTATTTTTGAGTTTTTGTAGGAGAAATCTGATTTTGTGGTGAAAGCTGATTGATTTGGTGAAATCTGGTAGCAGCGTGTATTTGGTATCGCGGGAGATCAATACGCCGTCGTTTAGGTGAAGTCTGTTAGCGTTTTAGAATTTCAAAAGTTGCCTTGTTGTGTTTTGCGTTGATTATAAAACGACAGCGTTTATATTAGTTGGTGCGACATCGTTTTAGTTAGTTGTAACGCAGCATTTTGGGTATCAGCAGCGAGGGATCTGTTCGCATGTGTGTCGGCCTGGTTGTATCGCTGAGAGCAGACATCAACGTGGGTTAGCGTTCCTGTAGCGCGAGGTGGAAACGTCGTCGTTTTGGAGTGGAGCTCTTGGACCAGCTGTTGGTTTTCATTGGACATCAGCTGTGGCAAGATTTTACGCGGTCTTTGATCAGCCGTTGGGTTTTTCAGCTGTTGGCAATTTTAGTGTCCAGCAGTAGGAATATGTTGTAGCACTTATTCAGCCGTTGGGTTAGTGACCAGCCGTTGGCTTGTGGAACAGTGCAACAACTGAAATTTGTCGGTGGATTTAATTCACCAGCTGTTGGTTTATCCAGCTGCTGATTTGGGAACATCTTTAGTGTCGACTGGTTTTGTCGATGGAATCCGCTCTTGCTGCTGTCAGCTGGTGTGACGTGTATATATATTAGAAGACTTGGTCTTCGACTGGATTATCAGATTCCATACTTAGCGATATTTTCTCCCGATTGTTATCTTTCGTCGCGAACCCTAGAACATTGTTCACCATGAGTTTCTCCGACAAATTTACGTCGTTTTACGTTCGAGGTAGCGTTGGACTCCTCTTGAGAAGCTCTTTCATCCTATACAACTTTTGGAGGCCGCGATTGGCTAGTTGTGGAACGCGAAGTTACTGCCCGTTTGTGCGTTGTGTAGTTCAGGTAGAACTTAGTTTAATTCGATGAGATCTTGTTCCTAGCCTTGAATTAAGCTTCCTGTTAGGTTGTATTGTTGGGATTGATAGCTGGTTTGAGTGTATACCTCCCAGCCGTGAGTTCTGTGCCTGTGTTCCGTGAGATTTATGCTTTGTACGTTGTGTGTTTAGCAGGTTTTAACCAGATTTCTCGGGCCTGTATTGTGGTAATCGTTGCATAGAATTAAGGTACGGATCTTGAGCTTGAAATCCAGCTTGGATTAGCATGGGATTTAATGTGAGAGCTGGTTTGCATCTCTGGTTGGGATTACCGTGAATATTGTGGTGTATTGCTTGCTGTGCATTTGTGTTATGCTAGCTACTTGCTGTTATGTGCATACACGCATTTATTCACTTGCATTTCGGATTCTTACTTTGTATCTCGTTGTATTGTGTTGTTGTTCTTACCAGGATGCGAGGGCGAGCGGAGATACCGCACTCTCATCTCCATGCTGGGATTGTTAGCCCTCATGCGCCGAGTGGTTAACTACCACAGTTCATGAGTTGTGCAACAGCAGGTTGAGTTGTTTGATGCATCTGGTATTTGGGTGTGGTGTCAAGGCGAGTGGCTCATTACCACACTTTGAACTACACCCGTGGCCACTGTTTGTTGCAGATTCTGTGGAGCTATGTTTGAGTTCCTTGGCTCCCTCATCGGTTGTAGCCTTCAGCGGTTGTTCAGTCTCATGCATAGCATCTGCATTTTATCTTATGCTTTTTATTTAGCTGTTTCAGTTGCTCTCCGTAATGGGTTTTGACCCCATGTCCCTCTGGGGCTTGGTTTGTTTGTTTGCCTGTTTTGTTGTTCAGGTTCTGCAGCTGGTCGTGGTTTTTACTCAGCTAGAGGTGCCCTAGGAGGTTGTTAGAGTATCCCAATAGCATATAGCATATTTATATTTGTATCTCGTTGTATTGTGTTGTTGTTCTTACCAGGATGCGAGGGCGAGCGGAGATACCGCACTCTCATCTCCATGCTGGGATTGTTAGCCCTCATGCGCCGAGTGGTTAACTACCACAGTTCATGAGTTGTGCAACAGCAGGTTGAGTTGTTTGATGCATCTGGTATTTGGGTGTGGTGTCAAGGCGAGTGGCTCATTACCACACTTTGAACACACCCCGTGGCCACTGTTTGTTGCAGATTCTGTGGAGCTATGTTTGAGTTCCTTGGCTCCCTTGTTGGTTGTAGCCTTCAGCTGTTATCCGGTGTCTCATGCATATCATCTGCATTTTATCTTATGC
>KV016792.1:9242-19908 GCA_001598015.1 Dorcoceras hygrometricum
GGACCGATGATTTCCCGGTTGATAGACCGTGGTATAGAGGCTGGTTTGAGTTTCCAGTTGATAGACTGGTCTAGCTATCCGATTTCTTGATAGCCCTCATGCATTCATAGCATTGATTAGTAGCATGTTGCATGTTTATCTGCTTTGATAGCTCTTCGTACTGAGGCTTGACCTCGTATTTGTTTCCTGCTTTGTCTTGCTGGGTCTGCGTGCCCATTTGCAGGAGCTTTAGGTAACCAAGCTGGGCAGAGTGGAGGTTCAGCTGGTCGATCCCCTCATCCTTGAGTCCCAGTTATTTATGATATGTATTGAACCGGGGGATGCCCCGTGTTTTATTGTATTTTGGGGGATCTGTATTTTGAATTGAATTATGTGGTTACTTGTTGTCGGAGTTTGAGTTAACTTATATTTGAGTATTGAATATTTTGACAGTATGATTTGAAGTTCAGGCCCATGGTATTTCGAAAAATTTTTTAAGCCCTGATTTTTAAGCTTCCGTGATTATGCGCTTATTTATGTGTTAATAGATTGTAATTAGCACGGGGCCTGACACACGAACCAACCACATCGATATAAGGCTTCATTTCATAAGAGACCACGTGCTAAAGAAGGATTTTCGGCTGGAGTATGTGTCAACTGAGCAGCAAGTAGCTGATATTTTCACAAAGCCTCTGCCGGACGCTAAGTTTTCTTATTTTAGAAACTCTTTAGGTCTTCTTGAGTTGCCTTAATTGTTTGTGCACTAACGCTTTTACAGGTTGATAAGCCAATTCTTAAATCAGTAGCTGGTTTGTTGTTCAGGGGGAACGACTAGCCTACCTGCTGAAATAAGCATTTCATGCGTTTGGAGTATATTAGTCGTAGGGGGAATCAGGTGCTGATTTAATAAGCGTGACGTCAGCAGAACATGTTGCTGCTGGACATAATCAGCAGTTGCGTGTATACTGCTGGTGCTTATAAGTTATCAGCACTTGCCACCCTCAGCGCAATATAGAATCAGCAGTAGTGTTTTTACACTTACTGTATCAGCAGATGTGACTATTTACCTTTGGCGCAAAGTTATCTATTTTTTGTGTATTATTTGATTAAAATTTTGAAAAATTCTTTTCACCGTACGATCAAAACTTTTTGAAAATTTTCAAATCTTTTTCAAAACAGTACGCGCTAACGGATGGTTGACACGTGTCTTACCATGCAAACAGTCACATCAACATTTTCTCTCTCCAAAAACTCTTTGCATTCTTTACTTATTTACCGCATGACTGTTTATCTTCGTTTACCTTGCTTATTTGCTTTCAATCGTATTTCTCTTGCGCATATTTTCTTCTGCAAAGATTTCACAGGCATTCTCTTCGATTCCCTACACTTCGAAATGGCTTCCTCTTTCTACTCAAATGCTCAGCATGTGGATTTTGAATCCGTTCTCAGTATGGATGACCACGAAATGGTGTCGATGTTTGAAGCTCTTACGGCATCCGGCCTTAGAGGCTTTCTGGGATGCCCCGCAGTAGTGTATGAAGATGCTTTGGTTGATTTCTTTGAGAACGCATCTGTTCGCAATGGGGTGGTTATCAGTACCGTGGATGGTCAGTTAGTGGAAATCTCAGAGGCATTGTTTGCAAAATCTTTTGAGCTGCCGGTGGATGGTTTTGGGGATTTATCGGAGATTCCAAAGGATGCAATTTTTGATGCAAGGAGCATAGTCTCTCAGTCTGGTGAGCAAATCAGTTTATCAGGAAGGAAGAACCAAATGAAGATGCCCTTTCGCCTTCTCTGTGATATTATGGCTAAAGCCATTTCTGTTAAGGCTGGGTCCTTCAACGCCATCACTGTTGAGAAGTTTTCATTGATGACAGTGGTTGTTTGCGGTGTGAAGATGAACTGGGCTAAGTATTTGTTCAGTATTTTGAAGAAAATGGTGACTGCGGGGTCGAAGCAATCCAAAGGGTTTGCCGTTCAAATCAGTCAGTTGCTGGCAACTTTTCCTTCTATGGAGTTGGGTGAGTCCTCTGAGTTCCCAGCCTCCAAGGTCCTCACTAAGAAGACCGTGCATCGTTTTGTTTCCATCAATGATTCATAAGGTACTGGGGCAGTTAAGCAAAAGGCTGTTTCAAAGAAGAGACCTGCTGTCGATGTTAGTGCAGCTGTGCCTAAGAGAAGGAGGACTATCAAGAAGAAGTCTGTTTCTTCTTTTTCTACCTTGGAGATGGTGGCAGTGGCAGAAGAGGCTGTTCCTCTTCAGCAGGTAGAAGAGCCTTTAGATGTTGAGGAGCCTAGATGCTCATCTGCTGATGCTGTGGATTTGATAATTCAGCAGGCCCGAGCAGCTGATGCACCTGCTGATACCGCTGAACCAGCAGTCTCTGAAGAAAAGAATTGGTTTGATCTTCCTTACGATGATCTCGTAAAGCAATGGGAAGCGGAACGTCCAGTGGTCACTGCAAGTGACACTGAGGAAGATATAGCAACTGTTGATGTTGCTCCTGCTGATGAAGTTCAGCAGGTCCAGAATTTTGAGGCCCCGATCTCTGCTGAAGTTACGCTCAGTGCTGATGAGCAAATGTCGCTGCATGACATTCTTTTGACAATTCCAGTTGATATTCCTTTGCCCTCCACTTGCATGGAAGTTACGAAGATCACGATGGGCAAGTCCATAAAGATTCCAGGCGTAAATAAATGGACCTGGTTTCTAAAGAGTCTTCCTTGCATCCCTGCTGATGATAAAGGGAAGCACATTTTGGTGGAGAAAGACCCTGTTAAGGGCAATCCTGCTAAAGAGCACTATTCTTTGATTTGTGCAGACATTGAATTGCTTGTGAGTTTGCGCGCACAGGTAATTGATGAGGTCGCTAAATTCTTTCATTCTTTCAGCCTGAGGAAATTGGCCTCAATAAATCTTGAGGAGATGTACAAAAAGGAGGAACAAGTTCTGTCCTGGGGAGAAACAGAGTCTCCTCAGGAAGCCATTCAGCGAAAATTTTATATTATGCTCAAATATAGAACAGTTTTGGTGTGGAAGTTTTTGGACGCATGGAGGGCCAATTTTGCTCCCGGCCAAGGCTCTTCGGCTGTTGATATTCAAGTAATTGAGCTGCTTTCGGACCTATATCTTTCTTTCTTGGAGGAATTGGTGAAGGAAGCACGAGCTCATAATCTTACATGGACGAAGCCCTGCTGCTCTAAAATTTTTGAAGGGAGCCCACGCGATCGAGGCGCTGTCATTGCAAGAACCAACTCTAATACTCGATCGTTGTGTTGGATTAGGACAATGATTTTGGTTAATGGATTGTGGACGGTGGAGCCGTGTGCTGACAAGTGGGTTAAAATCCCCCGGAAGGTTGTGTCTACTGAGGTTCCTCGTCAGCGGCAATACGATGACACTCTACCAACAATGAGTGTATTTTTCAAGCTGTTGAGGAAGCGGTGGGCTGATGTATGTGTGGAGGTTGTTGGGTTTTGTGCCTCTCCGAGACTTCTTCCGATTGGTTCTACTCAGTTTTGCAGATCTTTACAGTTGGCTGAACCAGTTTCCAGTTTTGCTCCCAGCCGTTCTTCAGTTTTTGCTCTAAGAGTATCTCAGTTTTGCTCAGTATTCATTGACTTGAGTTTATTCAATTGGTTGCCAAGTACAGACATTTCAGAGTTTCTTTCCTCTATTGCTCTGGATAGGACAATTTTGCGCAGTGTACAGAGATCTCAGGATTCTTTTGCAGTTGCTCCCAGTGTACAGCTTTGTTTGGAGCAGCATCAGTCTTCTTCGTCGGCTTCTGATAGTTCTTCTTCACTACATTTTGATCAAACAGATGTCGATGCGACAGCGTCTTCTCGACCTACTATTTCTCCGGATCTCTCTGCTGTGTTTGCTGATTTCCAAGCTGCTCTTTCAGAACAAATCTTTGCGTCTCAGAGTGATATTTCTTCCAGGATGCACAAACTTGAACAGAGCGTGTGTGACTCCCTGAGGGATCAAGCCGATATATTCAGAAATTTATCTCAGGGGGCCCGACAAGAAGTCCGCACTCTCGATGATGTCCACACTATTCGCTTCAATGAATTTCGCAAAAATGTCCTCACTCAGAATGCTTCTATTTTTCAAGGACTAGCGGATGTTCGACAAGTCATGGACGCAGTTAATGCCAAAGTGTACATCATGGCCAAGCGCTTAAATGATATTCAAAAGGATGCTGAGGCCTCCAAGGAAGCTCTTTCCCATCAACTTCTTGAATTCCAGAGTTCAGCACAAGAAAATCATAATGTTATTCATGCCCAGCTAAGTGAGCTTGTTGATTATATTCATAGGGGCAGTGCTGACAAAAAGGGGGAAAGTGGCAGCCGAGGACTTCAAAAGCCTGTGAATACTCAAAAAGAAGGCAGTGCAGTGACTCCAACTTTTGAGCAAAGAGTTCAAATGGCTCAGCGACGCATTGTTCAGACAGTTCAGTATGCTGATGCCAACAGGGGGCCCGACAAGAAGTCCGCACTCTCGATGATGTCCACACTATTCGCTTCAATGAATTTCGCAAAAATGTACCTCACTCAGAATGCTTCAGTTTTTCAAGGACTAGCGGATGTTCGACAAGTCATGGACGCAGTTAATGCCAAAGTGTACATCATGGCCAAGCGCTTAAATGATATTCAAAAGGATGCTGAGGCCTCCAAGGAAGCTCTTTCCCATCAACTTCTTGAATTCCAGAGTTCAGCACAGAAAATCATAATGTTATTCATGCCCAGCTAAGTGAGCTTGTTGATTATATTCATAGGGGCAGTGCTGACAAAAAGGGGGAAAGTGGCAGCCGAGGACTTCAAAAGCCTGTGAATACTCAAAAAGAAGGCAGTGCAGTGACTCCAACTTTTGAGCAAAGAGTTCAAATGGCTCAGCGACGCATTGTTCAGACAGTTCTAGATGCTGATGCCAACAGAGCTTTGTTAGAGAGTCAAAGTGCAGCAGAGCGAGACATAGAGAGAAGAAGAAAAGAGGCAAAGTCGTTGAAGAGAAGAAGAAGAGATTAGTTTTTCTTTTCTGCTGATAATTCTTGTACACATCTTATGTACAATTTTTGTTGGTTAATAAAATTTGTTTTCCAGCAGATTGTGTGCAATTTATTTTTGCATATCTTTTCTCTCGGCTGCTGAAGTTTTGTCATCACCAAAAAGGGGGAAATTGTTAGGACAATATTTATAAGTTTTGGTGATAACAAAAATAAGATAAGTTGCTATTGGACAAATCGGTTGTCGCAGGAGTATATTCTATCTACAGTAGCAATTCAGCAGTGGAGGTATTCAAGTGGTAATTCAGCAGTTGGTATTCTTTCAGTGGTTGATTCGTAATCAGAGAGATTCAGCAGGTACTTCATTGAAGAGCAATCAGCAGATATCGTTTTGAGTCTTCGGCGTGTTTTTGATAAGAAGTTCTAAACGACAGCGTTTTGATAAGTTGGAACGACGTCGTGGAGTGCACAGTTTCGTATCAGTAGATGAAGTAATCAGCAGAAGCTTTCTTGAAGAGATCAGCAGTTGGTTAATTCTATTTGTTGAAAGTTGCAACGACAGCGTTTGATTAAGTTGCAACGACAGCGTTCGATTAAGTTGGAACGACAGCGTTTTGATTGATTCAGCAGTAGCGTTCCTTAGAGATTTCAGCAGATAGCTACATGTTTCTAACCAGCAGATGCTTTACAAAGATAGCAAAACGGCGTCATTTAAATAAGTTGACACGACATCGTTTTATTGCTAAAGGAATCAGCAGATGGAAAAACGCATATGCATATCAGCAGATGAACTCTTCCAAGCGTTTTTCCAGTCGAAGTTCTTGACAACGACGATGGATGTAAGTGCTGGTTATCTAAGTAATTTCAGGCGCAAGCTCAAGTGATTCAAATACGATCGTTTACTCATAAGGAAAAGATTTGTTGGATCGTACAGTTGCCTGGAATGTAGGAGACAAGTTAGGTACTATTTTATAGAACTTATATGCCATGATCAACTGAAAATGAAATTGAAAGAAATGAGAAACTGGGCTATCTTCCCCTGTTTCTGCCATTGAAATGTTTATTGAACTGTTTACGAAAAGAACAGTGTTTATGGAAGTTCCTTAACATATGCATTGTACAGATGTCTGCCTGCGTTTTATGAAATTGTTATTACTCAGGTTTTACTTGCTGAGCCTTTAGGCTCACTAGCTTTTAAAATGGTGCAGGTACGACAACTGGTGGAGGAACAGCAGGTGAAACTTGAAATCAGCAGATGGGTGGCGTTGTGTTTATCCAAGGCCTACGTTTTTCCGTGTCTAAGTTGTATCGTTTTGATTAAGTTGGACTTTATTAAATCAGTAGCAATGGTTGTATATTTTCATAGAATAACAGCTATTGTAATCCGCAATTGCAAAGTTATATGAAATACTCTGTTTTCCGCAAATGTTTTAGCAGTAGCGCGCGAACTTAAGTACCTGCTGATCTTCGAATTTGTCTTGTGCTTTGTTTCCTTTGAGTTATAAGAAATGCAGCTTATAACAAATTATCTTTTAGCCCTTCTTTTATTCAAAAATTTTTATTCACCCAAATTCTCGTGGCCCCGTTGGGTTCGGGCGTCACATCAATACTTCAAAAGGTGATGTAATCGCTGATCCATTTAAACGTGGACGTAATGACAAAGAACCTGTCAATACAGACGATATTAATAAAATTTTTCAACAAAATAATTATTCAAATCAAATACTTAAGACAATTGCTACGCAAGTAGATCATATCTCTAATAATCTTCCTCAAAAATCAAAACCATCAATATTTGATAATACAACAGCAAAGCCTTTCTTTCAAACAAATGTTCTACCTCCCGGAAAGGAGATAGGTATACAACTCAATAATAATACTGACTCAATTCTCAACAAAATTTCAACAAAGCTATCAGAAATAGGTACATCTGGTAGTAAAATCAATTGTGTTGAAAACAATAATATTCAAAATAATCCAGATACTGAGTCTCAAACTTCAAATTCTATTGATTCCGGTTCAGAATCAGAACCAGAAGTAAATATTATTGACAATCCTTTCACAGATGAAGAAACTCATAATAATAGAATAAACCATAGAAGACAGTTCAATACTCGTAATTATTATCGACGGCCTACGCCAGTTGATATAGGTTACGAAGAAAGAAATCAGTTCAAAAGTACAAAATATGATGGCCAATCTATAATTGAGTGGAATATAGATGGCAAATCAGAATACGAAATCCTTAATACTTTGCAAGAAATGGGTATGGCTCGAGCAGCCTACAAAATCAAAGGAAATAATGAAGAAACTTCAACAGCATTAATTATTCAAGGCTTTACAGGCCAATTAAGAAATTGGTGGGATAAATCCCTCACCCTCCAAGAAAAAGTAGGCATACTTAATCATGAAATTCATACTGAAGATGACAGTGGTAGTATTACTGCTCAAAATGATTCAGGAGAATTCCTTATAGTTACGATCTCAATGTATTTCATAGGCAATCCCAGTGAAGAATTTCATTCTTCCAAAATAATTCTAAAAAATCTCAAATGTCCATCCTTAACTGACTATCGTTGGTATAAGTATGTATTCCTAACTCAATTCTTCGCCGAGAAGACTGTAATATGTCTTTTTGGAAGGAACGTTTCATATCGGGATTACCCCGACTTTTCGCTGAAAAAATATTTCAAAAATTAAAAGCTGCAGTAGGTTCAGAAGATATTCCTTTTGTAGACATGACCTTTGGTCAGTTGTTTGCATTCATTAAAAAAGAAGGACTATCTTTATGTTCAGAACTCAAATTACAAGCAAAATACAAATCTGATAGAACTACGATACCTACTCCAAAACAACATAGGCAGTACCCTTCAAATATATTAGATAATCGTACAAAAATATTCATTATGACAGTCGTTAACAATAAGTTAAAATTCATAGATTATTTAAGTCAGGTTCAAACAGGTCTTTGGCTCAGACCATATCATACATATTCACTTTACCTTTATCTTTTCAAAATATTTCTTTTACTTAAATATTCCTATAGTACTCAAATCATTCCTTTAAATACCCCGTTCATCAATAAAAATTTTTCATATTACATTCTACATCTCCTTGAGATTGTTTCCTCTCTCCATCATCTTTTTATCCAAACCTCAGTTATCCTGAAAATGGATCCTACCAAACACAAGCAAAATATTCAAACCGCTCGGGATTATGAAATGCCCAAAGCTCTATCAAAATAATTAGTTCAACTACATCCCTCCACACCTACAAAAAGACCAACTCAAAGACCCACGGGTCAATTTCCTCCCCTTACTTCAAATTATAATAGATACAGTCCACTTCAAAATCTCCCAGAACTACCCTACAAATCCGTTCTGGCTACCCCTTCAAAACAGATTCAAACTTCTCAAGCCCCTCAAAATAATGATGAGTTCAAATATGTTTCCAAACCATGGACCGAAAACATCGGTTTCGCTCCTTTCACAGAGATCCCTCAAAGTGTCAAAAAACAGGATTATATCCATCGTCGTTTTCCCTCTTCTCAATACTGGGAAACCGAAAATCCTGACAAAATTCAAAAGTTTTATGAATTCATATTGGTGGATACCGACTCTGTCGAGATCGTCCACAAAAGATGTTCAAAAGGAGAAATCATTTTTTCCAAATGCATCATCAAACAGGTTATCTCCAATACACAGTGGGATAATGTATTCAAGACCCGTTCATTTTCAGTCAATTTTCAACCTTCCTCTTTCAATTATATTGATTACAAAAATGCCTGGTTCAAAGCTTTTTACCTTCGTCCTTTTTCCCATTCATGGTTTTTTACTTTTCATACTGGATGTGATTCAAATTTTCCTATTTGGTTTCACGAATGGTGGAAACAAATGGGGTCAGACTCTTCAATTTTACCTCAAGAAGTCAAAAAAGGTTTAGAGGTTTTTTCTGAATCCTCTTGCCTTAATAATTTTCAAAAACCCCTCAAATTTCATGCTGAGTTCAAAGTTCCATGGATTTTTGCATGGGATTTTGATTTTCAAAAGCTTTACCCCGTCCAGTTCCTTTTTCACTCGTTCGTATTCATAAGATCAAATGGTGGGGAAAATACCAAACCCACCTCTGCAATGAACATGTTGTTCGCAATTTCATAGCCACAGGTCAAAAACCCAATATTCTTCAAATGAGCAGAAATCTGACACTCCTGCTCAACAAGCAGCCCAAACACCTCAAAAAGCCCAAACACCTCAAAAGCCCAAAGAAACAGAGACTTTATTTGATCAATTCAAAAATGACCCAGAGTTTCAAAATAAAATTTTCGAATTTATGGCTTCATGCTCTTCAAAGACTGCAAAATCAGAAGAATCGGTCTCTTCCGACCCTTTCGGTGGACCGAATGCTCAAGATCCTTTTGATTTTTAAATCATAAGGATGTTTCAAAAAAAAAAAATTCTCTTTCTCTTTCTGTTCTTCAATAGACAGAACTAGAGCGAGAAAATTCTTTGTAAAATCTCTGAGCTTGTATCTGTGATCAATTCCTGTATCCAATCTCTGTAAGATTTTCATTTCATTTGAAATAAAAATCTTACAGAGATTGGATGCAGAAATTGATCGCAGATACAAGCTCAGAGTTTACAAAGAAACAGCGCTCTCTAAACTCGCTCTAAACTCCTTCTAAACTCGTTCTTTGTTTTATACGTTGTTTGAGAATGCCACCATATCCTATGTTGGAGGCATCGGTTTCTACTATCATGAAGGCCACTGGGTTAGGTATTCCTAAACATGGCAAGGTTTGGACGCTTTCTTTGATACTTTTGACAATACGAGTATGGACATCTGTCCAAGGAGGAGGAGTCTTTTGTAATCTTTCATAAAGGGGTTGACAGATTTGACGTAAATTGGGATAAAATTCAGCAATATAATTTAAACATCCTAAAAATCTTTGAAGTTGATTTTTGCCTTTTATTTGGTCTGGAAATTTCTCAGCAAATTGGATAACTATATGAATTGGTTTGATTAAACCTTTGGATATATCATGACCTAAAAAGCGGATTGAATTTTGAAATAGTTTCATTTTCTTTTGAGATAGGACAAGACCATTTTGCTTAATAATTTGGAGAAAATGTTTTAAATGTTTGAAATGTTGATCTATATTGTCAAAAATATCAAAGACGGTGTCCAAACCTTGCCCTGTTTAGGAATACCTAACCCAGTGGCCTTCATGATAGTAGAAACCGATGCCTCCAACATAGGATATGGTGGCATTCTCAAACAATGTATAGAATCCAAAGAACAATTAGTTAGATTTCATTCTTGTTTATGGCTCGGATCTCAAAAGAATTATTCAACCATCAAAAAAGAAATATTATCCATAGTCCTTTGTATTTCAAAATTCCAAGATGATCTTTTCAATAAAACCTTTCTCTTACGAGTTGATTGCAAATCTGCCAAAGAGGTTATTTTCAAAGATGTGCAAATTCTTGTATCCAGACAAATCTTTGCCAGATGGCAAGCTATTCTTTCTATTTTCGACTTTTAAATAGAATTTATCAAAGAGGAAAATAATTCCCTCCCTGAATTTTTGACTAGAGAATTCTTACAAGGACATCATTATCCAGACACTTCAAATTCAAAACCCTCACCCCTCGATTTACAACCTCCTTGACCCACTTTTT
>KV016793.1:16746-27198 GCA_001598015.1 Dorcoceras hygrometricum
CCAGACTTTGTGCAGCAAATGAAGGATCATGTTGATCTAATTCGACAGCGGATGAAAGATGCCCAGGATCGCCAAGACAGTTCGGTGGGCATTTTATTCAAACCTCTAGAGTTTCAGGTTGGTGATCAGGTATTTCTCAAAGTTTCTCCGTTTCGCAGTGTTATGCTCTTTGGACACAAGGGAAAGTTAGCCCCTCGTTACGTCGGACCGTATGAGATCGTTGAGAGGATGTGGAATCTGTTGATCGTTGTGTTGCGTTCAGAAGTCTTGAAATTTGTTTCTGTCGGTGGGCATTTTATTCAAACCTCTAGAGTTTCAGGTTGGTGATCAGGTATTTCTCAAAGTTTCTCCGTTTCGCAGTGTTATGCTCTTTGGACACAAGGGAAAGTTAGCCCCTCGTTACGTCGGACCGTATGAGATCGTTGAGAGGATTGGCCCGTTAGCGTTTCGGTTGTTGTTGCCTCCGGAATTATCTTCTCTACATGATGTGTTTCATGTTTCCATGTTGAGGAAGTACGAGCCAGATCCGTCTCATTTGCTTAGAACTGACGAGGTTAGAGTCTAGTCAGTCGTTAAGTATCAAGAATATCCCTTGCAGGTCCTTGGTAGAAAAGAGAAACAGCTAGAGAAATAAGACCATTCCGTTGGTAATGGTGCAGTGGAGAAAACATGGAAGGGAAGAAGCTACTTGGGAGCTGGAAGAAAAGATGCAGCGCGAGTGGCCGCATCTGTTTGAGTAGATGTTGAGCTAAATTTCCAGTAGTTTGTAGCTTTTGGTTGTATTTCTTCCCTAGTTGTTGTTATATGTTTGCTCAGTTATCTTGAACTCTTGGCCTGTGTTAGGAGAGTTTTGTTTTGTATCTTGCTGCTGTGTCTGGTTTCAGAATTGTTGTGTTGATTTCAAGGGCGAAATCCTTTTTAGTGGGGGAGAAATGTGAGACCTGGATTTGTATTAGAGATTAATTGTTGGAATGTATCGGTTTTTAGAGATTTCTGGTGGTTTGGATCTCTGTTTGTATGTTTGGTTTGAATTTTTGGGTCTGAAATAGCATTTGGATAAATTCTGGGAGTTTTCGTGTTTTTTAATTTGAAAGCTGGTTTTTGGTGAAAGCTGGGTTTTGGTGAAAGCTGGTTGCATAGTAAAACGCTGTCGTATTGGAGAGATCTGGTAGCGTTTGTAAAAATCAGCAGTTGCCTTAGCGTGAATTTGTATCGCGTTGGATACGGTGTCGTTTGAATAAGTTGGAGCGGCGCCGTTTTGATTAGTTGCGACGCTGCCTTTTGTATGTTGCAGCTGGTTCCAGCTTTTGTATTTTGAACCAGCGTCTGGCTGTCCAGCTGCGAGAGATTTGTTCGCTACTGTAGCTTACAGCTGGTGGTGGTTACTATAGCTAGCGACTGGATGACGTAGTCTATGCATCGTTGTTTTGTTTAGCGTTGTTTGAGATTTCAGAAGCTGGTTTCTTTGCATGTGCTAGTTTTTTGTGCCTGCTGGTTTTTGTCGGTGGATTAGTTTAAAACATATTTCAGCAGCTGCGGGATTTATATATAAGAAGACTTGGTCTTCGATTGAGATATCATATCCCATACTTAGAATATTTTCCTCGACATTCTTTCTTCGCTTCGAACCCTAGGCTACTGTTCACCGTTGATTTTATCCGGTGATTCCCGTCGATTCCGGCCGTCGTCTTGGACAATTGAGGTTGTGTTGGACTCCTCTTGCAAAGCTATATCATTCCATACCACTTTGGGAGGCTGTGATCGGCTAGTTGAGGAACGCGAAGTTGCTGCTTGGTTTTGGGTGGTATCGTACAGGTAGAACTTCGTTCCTTTTGTGATGAAATCTGTTCCTAGCCTTGAATTAAGCTCCCTGCTGAGTTGTGTTGTTGAGATTAGTCACTGGTTTGGTTGAGCGTAGCTCCCAGCCGTGAGATTTTGTAGTTGGCCGTTAATTTCCAGTTAGTTTTCCTGAGATATGTTTTACGTATGTTTAGCAGGTGTTGAATCAGATCTCTCGGACCCTATTTGTGGTTATTGTTGCACAGGAGGTTAATCGTACGGATCTGAGCTTGATGTAGCTTGGAATTGGCATGAGATTGAATGCTAGATGGCTGTGGTGCAATGACGTGGATGTGCTGTGTGCATTCGTGATTCTGTTGATTGTTTAGTTGCTCTCTTTATGCATACATGCATTACCCACATTGCATTCATATTGTTATTGCAGCCATTGTTCGTATCTTGTATTGCTGTTTTTGATTTCTTACCAGGATGCGAGGGCGAGCGTCAATACCGCACTCTCATCTCCCTGCTGGGATCGTTAGCCACCATGCGCCGAGTGGTTAACTACCACAGTTCATGGGCGAGGCAACGGCATGTTGAGTTGTTTGATGCATCTGGTATTATGGTGTTGTTTCATGTCGAGTGGCTCATTACCACACTGTGAACACACCCCGTGGCCACTGTTCGTCGTTGATGATTCTTGGAGCTATGTTTGAGTTCCTTAGCTCCCTTGAGGGTCGAGCTTTCCGTTGTTATCCGGTGTCTCATGCATAGCATCTGCATCTTATCTTATGCATTTCCTCAGCTGCTTTATTTGCTCTCCGTACTGGGTTTGACCCCATGTCCCTCTGGGGCTTGGTTTGTTTCCTTGTTTGTGTTGTTATTAGGAAACCCAGGTTTTACAGCTGGTCGTGGCTTTAACCCAGCTGGTGGTGCCCCAGGAGGTGGTTAGCGTGTCCCAGTTGCATATAGCATATATATATATATACGTATCAGTTAGCCAGGGGGATGCCCTGCGCTTCGTTTTATTATCCAGTAGTTGGAGTCTGATTCTGTTGTTGTTGGATTTTGAACTGGAATCATATTTTGAGTATTCTTGTATTTTAAATTATATGTTTTAAACCGTCAGCCCTAAACGCAAAAATTTTACCCGTTTTTTGATAAGCTTCAGCATGTGTTTATATGTTTTACTCTGTTTAGAGCACGAGGCCTGACACCCTGACAAATGGACAATCTGAAAGGATGATTCAGATTTTAGAAGATTTATTAAGAGCATGTATTGTGGATTTTTTGGAAGGTTGGGATTCAAAGCTACCATTGGTAGAATTTGCGTACAATAATAGTTTTCAAGCATCTATCCTGATGGCTCCATATGAAGCTCTCTATGGACGCAAATGTAGAACACCTCTTCACTGGGATGAAGTTGGTGAGAGAGCTGGTTTAGGACCATATGTGTTGGCGCAAACAGCATAAGCGGTTAGAAAGATAAGAGAGCGGATGAAAGCTGCTCAAAGCAGACAGAAGAGTTACGCAGATAATAGGAGAAGAGATCTGAATTTTGAAATTGGCGATTATTTATTTCTGAGAATTGCTCCAATGAAAGGAGTAATGCGTTTTGGGAAGAAGGGAAAGCTGAGTCAAAGATATATTGGACCATATGAGATTTTAGAAAGAATAGGAACGCTAGCTTATCGTTTAGCACTGCCCCCGCAGCTGTCAGCAGTTCATAGCGTTTTTCATGTTTCAGCTTTGAGGAAGTATATCTCAAACCCTTCGCATGGGCTAAGCCATGAGCCAATCCAGTTAGCACCAGATTTAAGTTACGAAGAGAGACCAGAGAGGATTCTTCTATGAGAAGTTAGAAAGCTAAGAAACTGTAGTATTCCTACGATTAGGATACAATGGTCTAACCAGTCTGAGCGAGAAGCTACGTGGGAGATAGAAGCTGATATGCTTAACCTTTAACCATATCTGTTTGGTAAGTAAATTTCGAGGACGAAATTTCAATAAGGAGGGTAGAGTTGTAACGACCCAAAATCCATAGTACCATATATATGAATCTTATTTATTTCAAGGGTAAAAATGACAAATAATTGTTATCATAAGCTATTTTATGAAATCCGATTTTAGTGATTTCGTAAATGAGTTACGACGCAGCAAGTTCCAGCAGATGTCACTCCAAGCGCAATACACGAGCAGATTTTAGAAATCTGTTGAAAATAATTTTAAGGAGAACAAAATGGTTTCTTTTAAAAGTATTTGGAAGATTTGCAAACTAAAATATTGAGAGGGAAATTTAATTAAAATCCATAACTTTAGGTAAGGTGTGTCATGCTTGATGATTACACCTCACCTGCCACGAATCCCTCCCATAAAAATACTTGTTACGAAGGAAAAGTTTACTTTCACTTGCAAAAAGAAAACTATTTTGTATTCTCTCAAATATTTTCCAAAGAAGCTCGTTGTGATTGCTTGAGGAGGAGGAACTCTGCAGGAATTAACTGTCGTTGTAAATCTCAGTTCAAAGGCAAGTAAAAGTAAGTTCATGTTTTCGTATGTTCAAGAATGTTTTAGAAAAATAAGAAAGATCGGGTTCAAAATTATGTTTTCTGCTTCCAAAGTCTTCCAGAATGTTTTAAGAAAGATTGAAGATGTTTAAAAGTATTGAGGAGTTCAGATTTGAGTCATGTATGTTCATGAATGTTCTTCTTTCTGGTGAATGGTAACATCTAAACTTGACTATATGTAATCGGACATGCTAGTCGAATCAGAAACTAAGTCTGGTTTGATAGGCAGAACCGGTATCGTAGATGCCTTTTCAGATGTTGCAGCACCAAGTTCTTATTCAGACTTTGTTTCCTATGTTAGCTACTAAATCTCATATTTAAATCAGAAGTTTTCATTTCAGATTCGTGTTTTGACTACAGTTCCACAGTCAGATCTGTTTTATGCTAACAGTATTGTTCCTTGTTGTCACATCTGTTCAAAGTTTCGCTCCAAATGAAAAAATCTATTTTCACAATAGATATCGGTTTTGCTTTCCAGTACAGTTTCCTTTAGAGAAATCTGTTCGCATTTTAGCGATCACTTTCCAGTAGTCAAATCTGATACTAAGTAAGTTTTAAAATTGGGAAGCGAGTTTTAAAAGAAGTGAACCCTGGTGATTTTCGAAGCTGATTTCAAAGAAGATTTCGAAAGAAAGGAGTTTAAAGAAATGAAAGTTTATTTTTAAGGATTTATGGCATAGATAACAGAGGGTCATAACGGAAGGGTGAGCAGCTGTCCAAATGTCAGTTGCCCTTTCACAACAGAAGGGTGAGCAATTGTCCAGATTTCTATTGCCCCTACACAATGAGCTATATGCTAGAACTTATATCAGAAGTCATTTTATCAAGTGCACAACGGACCTAAGGAGAGCTTCTAAGCCATAAATCACAAAGTACAAGAAATTAAACGAAAGGATCTGGGTTATTATCCCCGCATCCAAATGAAAGAAAGTTTTAAGAAAGTTTACGAAAGAAAGTTTACGTTTAAATGAAGTTCCTTTAAACTCAGTTATGTATATGTTCAGATGTCTTCCTGCGTTATATGACTTTGTTATTACTCAGATTTTACTTGCTGTGCCCCTAAGCTCATTAGCTTTTAAAATGGTGCAGGTGAGACAGTTAAGGGACAAGCGCAAGGTGGAAGCTGAGACAGCTGGGTGGTGAAGTGTTATGGACTGTGTTTCCCGTGTCTTAGATGTTGTTGTATTTTATCTTAGACATCTGAATTAGTTCTATTGTAACAATAGTAAATTCATATAGAATTTCAGATGTTGCAATATCGCGTTTGCAGTAGATATATGAAATCTGTTTTCCGCAAATTTTCTGTACTTGGCGCCGAACGTGTGTATGTCAGGTTTGTGTTTGTGTTTCGAAATTTTCTAAGTTATAAGAAGTACAGCTTATAACGAATTGTAACTCAGCCCTTCTTTTTATTTCAAAATTTTATTTAACCCCAAAATCCGTGACCCCGTGGGTTCGGGCGTCACAATAGGCATATGATTTTCTGTACTTTGAACTATGTTTTGAGATCTAGAGGTAGATCCTAATGACAATAGATTTTTTAATCTTAAAGCCATTGTTGACTAAAACAGATTTATCTTAAATCTTATGGTTCAGTGTGGTAGTATGGGAACGCACACCAGGAACACAAACACAGGCTTACCAACGGAATAACAGCTTACCAACATAATTCCAACCACCTAGACACAAGATTGAGTGCTTATCTATGATAGTCATTAACAGTTCTAAGATAAAGAGTTTCTAAGTTCATTAAAATCTTTGGCTCTGATATCAAAACACAAGCATGATCATAAAAAATAAAATAAACAGAAGAAAGAACTTGAATTGAAACTTTTATAAAATTTAAAACCTAACAATTGAGGAATGCAGAAAGTTGTAGCAGATGATGAAAGCAGATACAAGATTTAGACTATGAACTAAATTCGCTCTGCCTTTGAAGGAAACAATACAATGTATACAAAGGAAAAATTTTGAAAACTAATGAGTGCAGTAGATGAGAAGTCTTTATCATCTTTGTCTTCTTGATTTTATGAATACGGACTAAAGGAAATGGGACAGGATCTGGGTAAAGTTTTTGAAAGTCGAAGTCCCATGAAAAAATCCATGGAACCTTAAAATCTGCATGAAATTTGAGAGGTTTTTGAAAGTTATTGAGGCAAGAAGATTCATAGAAAACCTATAAACCTTTTTTGACTTCTTGGGGAAGAATTGAAGGGTAAGAACCCATTTGTTTCCACCAGTCGTAGAACCAAACAGGGAAATTTGAATCGCAGCCAGAATGAAAAGTAAAGAACCAAGAATGGGAGAACGATCTAAGATAGAACGTTCTGTACCAAGAATTTTTGTAATCTATGTAATTGTAGGATTGAGGATCAAAATGGACTGAAAATGATCTGGCTCTGATACCAAAACGAAAGCAGGATCATAAAAATTAAAATAAAATAAACAGAAGAAAGAAACTTGAATTGAAACTTTTATAAAATTTAAAACCTTACAATTGAGGAATGCAGAAAGCTGTAGCAAATGATGAAAGCAGATACAAGATTTAGACTGTGAACTAAATTCGCTCTGCCTTTGAAGGAAACTATACAATGTATATAAAGGAAAAATTTTGAAAACTATGAGTGCGGTAGATGAGAAGTCTTTATCATCTTTGTCTTCTTATGATAATGGTTGTCACGCGTCTTTGAAGAACTTTAAATTTTGTCAACCATCTTTAACTTTGTCGGCCACGTTTTGAGAGAGGTTGTTGAGTTGTCCTCTTTGTCTTTTTTTTATCATTGCTTCCACATGCACATGACTTTTGAGAGCTTTGTAGAAGGAATCTTACTGGTTTGAAAACACGAATTTTTGAAGTAAAGTCTAAGAAAATGGCACGCGTTTCACCGGGAAACTCTGGACTTTTTTTTGATTTAGAAATCAAAGGGGTCTTGTGAAGCTGGTTCTCCGTAAGGGTCGGATGAGACCGATTCTTCTGATTTTGCAGATGTTGTAGATCATTGAGATATAAATTCAAATAATCGACTTTAAAATTCTGGATCATTTTTTAATTGATCAAAGAAGTTCTTTTGAACCGTGTCGGTTTCTTGTTTGGATGTTTGAGTTTTCTGAGTAGTCATGAACAGGCTTTTGTTTTTTGTCATTAGATTGAAATTTAGGCTTTTGACCAGTAACTAGGAAGTGGCGTACTACATGTTCATTGCAGAGGTGGGTTTGGTATTTGGCCCACCATTTGATTTTATGAATACGGACTAAAGAAAACGGGACAGCATCTGGGTAAAGTTTTTGAAAGTCGAAGTCCCATGAAAAAATCCATGGAACCTTAAATTCTTCATAAAATTTGAGAGGTTTTTGAAAGTAATTGAGGCAAGAAGATTCAGAGAAAACCTCTAAACCTTTTTGGCTTCTTGGGGAGGAATTGAAGAGTCAGAACCCATTTGTTTCCACCATTCGTAGAACCAAACAGGGAAATTTGAATCACAGCCAGAATGAAAAGTGAAGAACCAAGAATGGGAGAACGGTCTAAGATAGAACGTTCTGTACCAAGCATTTTTGTAATTTATGTAATTATAGGATTAAGGATCAAAATGGAATGAAAACGATCTGGTTTTGAAAATCCCATAGGGGCGAGTTTGAGCAAGTTCATCCCATTGTGTAGAAGCTATGACCTGTTTCATAATACATTTGGAAAAAATAGTTTCACCCTGTGAATCTTTTTTGTGGACGATTTCAATAGAGTTTGTGTCCACAAGTGATGGTCCCAGAAATAGGATCACTAAGTGAATAGGAGTTCAGAAGGGGGGGGGGGGTTGAATGAACTCCTTCGATTTTTCTATTTCAAAACTCTTTTAAAAGTTTGGATCTCAGTTTTATGCAAACTTCTCGGCCAAAAATATTTGTGCAGAAAAAGGCCGATTGGTTTGTGAACAGCAAGCAATAAATAATATGTAAATGCGTAAAGTAAAAGTAAGAGATCAGAGATTTGTTTCTGGAAGTTCGGACTTCAATGTCCTACGTCTCCCCTTCTTCCTCTCGGAAGGTATCACTAGAAGACTTTGATGGTTACAGCACTTCTTCAAACACCCACCCACACATGCCGCACTTGTATGGACTCCTAGCTATTTCAACAATCGATCCAAGCAGATGCAACTGCTGGTTACAACAGTTGACAGTATTTTCGAACTGCTTCACAAAGCCAGTTCGTTACAGACTCAATCAAAAGATATACAATGAATACACGTATATGAGACTGTAGAAATCTTCTGGTTTCAACAATGAAACTCGATTTCAACAATGTAACCAGAAGATTGACTCGAAGGTATTTCAATGAAGATCAACTGTTAGATTCTTCGAGTCTTTGAGCTTTTGAATATTTCAATGAGTAGATAGCTCTGAGAGTATTTTGACAGCGTTTCAGTAATAGCAATAGCAAGAGATGTGTTCTTCAATTCAAAGCGTCTGCTATTTATATCCTTCATTCAACGGTCGATGAATCCAAATAAGGCAAAAAATCCTTTTTGATTTTCTGACAGTAGTACGCCGTCAATCCTGCTCCACTACAAGGTAAATTGCGTTAAGTCAGGGATACGAGAATTATTTCCATATATGAGCAATCCCGTTGTAACGACCTTTGCCAATGTGTACTATTCATCCAAAAATAGTACCAATCTTGTCCTCTTAATTCCAGGCAATTTGTACGATTCTACGAATCTTTTCCAATTGAGTAAACGATCGTATTTGAATCAATTTTAGCTTGCGCCTGAAACAACTTTGACAACCAGATCCAATATCCTTCAACGTGGTTTCAAATGTTGCGACTGGAAAATACTTGTATGCATCGACTGGTTTTCCACGTGTGATTTTACAGCGCCTGGTTCTTTATATAAACCAACGACTGGTTGAATAAAACCTTGTAACTCTCGTCTGGATATAGCACCACTGTAGCTTGCGTCTGGTTTCAATACGACGTCGCTACAGCTAATTTAAACGTTGTCGTTTGCACATGCTACTATTTGAACTTGCGTCTGGATTGCCAATACTATCCTGCGACTGGTTATCTAAAACGCTGACGTTTTAACTTAACCATACGACATCGTTTGATAAACTCTCGACTGGTTAAATACTTTACTGTTCACTGCGACTGGATATAAGCCACTGTTCACTGCGACTGGATATAAGCCACTGTTCACTGCGACTGGATGCAAACAACTGCTTGAAAGCTCTCGTCTGGTTGATTACTTCAAAACGCCGTCGTTTCTAGTACAAAAGCTTGAGTCTTGATATACTGTTCCTTGCGTCTGAATAGCAATCCTGTCGACTGGTTTTCCTTTCCTATTGACAACACCAGATATAACTTTCTCTATTTTGTTATCACCAGAACCATAAATTTTATCATAACAATTTCCCCCTTTTTGGTGATGACAAAACTTCTGCAGCCGCAATAAATAGATAGCCAAAAATAAATTGCACATGAACTGCTGAAAATCAAATTTTCATTACACAGGAAGAGTTGTACATAAGTTTTGTAGAAAAGAAATTTTAATCAAAATCCTCTTCTCCTTCTAGAGGAACTACTTCTCTTTTCTCTTCTTGCCCTCTCTCTCTCTCTCTTTGTAATCTATCAGACTCCTGAAAATCTGCTTGACGAATTCTTTCGGCGGCTTCTTCAACACTGATAAATTGACCACTCTCCAAGATGTGTCTCCGCGCCTGTTCAACTCGTTCTGCAAAAGTTCCAGTAGTGCGTGGTAAAGTTGGTATTCTCACTGCACTATTGCTACCAACAACATCACGAGGTTATTGAGGAGTAGGCAAGGGGCGGCGCTCCACACGAACAGGAGGAGGGCGGCTGCTACTTCCACCTTCCCCCTTTTTGGCATCACCGCCGCGAATAAACTCGACGATATCAGCAAATTGGGTGGAAAGACTTAGAAGATCCGCTGATATTCTGTTCTGAAACTCCAGCTGTTCATTTCTGAGGGCAGCCACTTGTCCATCCAACGCATTTAGTTTGGCCTCTTGTGCTCTTTGATTTTTCTTGATATCAAATAGATCTTGAAGGATCGTCCCTACTTGAGCCATCAAGCCTTTCTTCAGATCATTCATT
>KV016793.1:39247-57224 GCA_001598015.1 Dorcoceras hygrometricum
TGTCCGTTTCATCAACTGGCTTGTCTCCCTGGTCCGTCTTATGGGATGATAAATCAGTAGACTCAGAGATGACCTGTCTAATAATCATATCCACATCATCCAAGAGATGTGCCACCTGGACAGGCACGTGGCTCACTTTGCCAACAGTTCCCCCAAGAGAGTCTTCTTCATCCGCAGTAGTATCCTCAACCTGTTTGTCCAAAGAAATTCGTCTTGCGACGGCCGGTTTGCCTTTGGTGGATCGTTTCTTTTTGATAAATGGGGCCACCTCAGCCTCACTGGCGGCCTGTCTCTTCTTTGTCATAGTTTTCTTCACTGGAGTTTTCTTTGCCCTGGGTGCCTCTCCCACCTCTTCTATCCCAACATTCTCATTGACTGAGACAATTCGATGAACAGTCTTGTCATTCAAGATGCGAGGAGCAGGAAAAGCCTTTGATTCACCAAGCTTCAGTCCGGGTATATTCTTTAACAAAACACAGATTTGAATGGCGTAACCCTTTGCCCGGCGGGAATCAGGAGTCATCATTTCTTTTAACACTCCGAACAGGAGATTCCCCCAATTGACTTTTACGTCAAAAGTGATCGCCGTCATTAATAAGAATCGGTCTCGAGTCACCGCATCAAATGACCCGGCTTTAACGAAAAGAGACTTCGCCAAAATATCACTTAAGAGACGATATTGCATCTTTATTTCCTTTTTCAGGCACGAAGTGCTAACCTCCTTTTCAGAAGCAGAGAAAAAACTTTGCGCGTCAGATAAGAGATTCCTGGGCACCTCCGATAGGTCTGTCAGCCCCTCCGTTGGCAACCCAAACATTTCAGCAAAAACTGATTCCCTGATCTCAACAGCTATTCCTCCGATGGTACTAACAACCATGCCGTCTCTCACGGAGCCATTTGCAAAGAACTCGATAAGAGCACTTTCATGGAAGATAGCGGGACATCCCAAGAACTCCATTAATCCCGTTACAAGAGATTCAAACATCTGTACTATTTCGGCATCGTCGAAGTGAAAAACGGAGTCAAAATCGATGTGGTGGCTACGGCTGATCAAAGAGGATGCCATTTCCGATAAATGATAAAGTGTTAGAGTACCTGCAATGTATTTGAGAGAGAGAATACGAGAGAATACGAGAACGCAAATGATGCAAGGTAAAAGAAGATAAACAGTAAGCGCGTAATATATAAGGAATACGAAAAGTTTTAGAAGGGAAACGATGTAGATGTGACTACTGGAATGATGACAAAAACACGTGTCAATCATCCAGAGGCGCGTACTATTTTGGGAAAAGATTTTCAAAATATTACAACAGTACGGAGTAAAAGATTTTGCTAAATATTTTAAGTAAACAGAATATTTTTCAAAGAATATTTGTAAAGTACATAATTCAATCGTAGAAACGCGCGCCAAAAAGTAATAAGTCACAACTGCTGCGACTGGTTTTATAAACTTGCAGCTGGTATTTTAATATATCGCTAGGTAAGCAAGATCTGGTCACATATAAGTATCAACTGTATATATGCAACATCTGAGTGTCCAGACGCAACATATTCAGATGACGTCACACTTAACAATCCAGACCTTGGTTCCCCCTGCGACTGGTACATACCTTGAGACTGGTGCTCTTTGACTGGTATCTTGCGACTGGTAAACCAGTCGACTGGTACTTTCCAATGCAAGTTGTCCCCTCGACTGGAGGCTACTGTTCCCCCTGAACAAGATACCTTCAGCTGAAGTAGACAATGGATTTCAACCTGCAACTGTTAGTGCACATAAAATCAAGGCAATTCAAGAAGACCTAAGGTGTTTCTAAAATAAGAAAACTTAGCGTCTGGCAGAGGTTTTGTGAAGATGTCAGCAACTTGTTGCTCCATCGACACGTACTCCAACCGGACGTCCTTCTTTAGCACGTGGTCTCTTATAAAGTGATGCCTGATATCGATGTGCTTGGTCCGTGAGTGCAGAACAGGGTTCTGGGTGATTGCAATTGCACTTGTGTTGTCACAGAGAATAGGAGCTTCAGAAGCATCAATGCCATAATCCTTCAATTGATGTTGAATCCAGAGGATTTCTGCGCAACAACTGCCAGCAGCAAGATATTCCGCCTCAGCAGTTGACGTGGCAATTGACGTCTGCTTCTTACTAAACCAAGAGATCAACAACGGTCGATGAATCCAGATAAGGCAACAAATCCTTTTTGAATTTCTGATAGTAGTACGCCGTCAATCCTGCTCCACTACAAGGTAAATTGCGTTAAGTCAGGGATACGAGAATTATTTCCATATATGAGAAATCCCGTTGTAACGACCTCTGCCAATGTGTACTATTCATCCAAAAATAGTACCAATCTTGTCCCCTTAATTCCAGGCAATTTGTACGATTCTACGAATCTTTTCCAATTGAGTAAACGATCGTATTTGAATCAATTTTAGCTTGCGCCTAAAACAACTTTGACAACCATATCCAATTTCCTTCAACGTGGTTTCAAATGTTGCGACTGGAAAATACTTGTATGCGTCGACTGGTTTTCCACGTGTGATTTTCCAGCGCCTGGTTCTTTATATAAACCAACGATTGGTTGAATAAAACCTTGTAACTCTCTTCTGGATATAGCACCACTGTAGCTTGCGTCTGGTTTCAATACGACGTCGCTACAGCTAATTTAAACGTTGTCGTTTGCACATGCTACTATTTGAACTTGCGTCTACATTGCCAATACTATCCTGCGACTGGTTATCTAAAACGCTGACGTTTTAACTTAACCATACGACATCGTTTGATAAACTCTCGACTGGCTAAATACTTCACTGTTCACTGCGACTGGATATAAGCCACTGTTCACTGCGACTGGATATAAGCCATTGTTCACTGCGACTGGATGCAAACAACTGCTTGAAAGCTCTCGTCTGGTTGTTTACTTCAAAACGCCGTCGTTTCTAGTACAAAAGCTTGCGTCTTGATATACTGTTCCTTGCGTCTGAATTGCAATCCTGTCGACTGGTTTTCCTTTCCTATTGACAACACCAGATATAACTTGCTCTATTTTGTTATCACCAAAACCATAAATTTTATCCTAACAACAAGTATGAATTCATAAAACTTTAGGGTTTTATTGAGCTTTCGGATTCCCAGAATTGGGTTGGAAGAAAACGGTTCAAAAGAACTTCTTTGATCAATTCAAAAATGATCCGGAATTTCAATGCCGATTATTTGAATTTATATCTCAATGTTATACAACATCTGCAAAATCATAAGAATCGGTCTCATCCGACCCTTATGGAGGACCAGCTTCACAAGACCCCTTTGATTTCTAAACCAAAGGAAGTTTCAAAAAAAAAAAGGCCAGAAGTTTCCCGGTGAAACGCGTGCCATTTTCTTAGACTTTAATTCAAAATTCGTGTTTCAAACCAGTAATATTCCTTCTACAAAGCTCTCAAAAGTCATGTGAATGTGTAAGCAATGATCAAAAAAAGACAAAGAGGATAGCTCAAAGGACAGCTCAACAACCGCTCTCAAAACATGACCGACAAAGTTAAAGATGGGTAACAAAATTTAAAGTTTTCAAAGACGTGTGACAGCCATTATCAAAAGAAGACAAAGATTATAAAGACTTCTCTTCTACCGCACTCATAGTTTTCAAAATTTTTCCTTTATATACATTGTATTGTTTCCTTGAAAGGCAGATCTAATTTAGTTCACAGTCTAAATCTTGTATCGGCTTTCATCATCTGCTACAAATTTATGCATTCCTCAATTGTAAGGTTTTAAATTTTATAAATTTTTCAATTCAAGTTTCTTTCTTCTGTTTATTTTATTTTCTATGATCGTGCTTTCGATTTGGTATCAGAGCCAAGGATTTTAATGAACTTAGAAACTCTTTATCTTAGAACTGTTAAGGACTATCATAGATAAGCTCTCAATCTTGTGTCTAGGTGGTTGGAATTATGTGGATAAGCTGTGATTCCATTGGTAAGCCTATGTTGGTGTTCCCGGTCTACGTTCCCACACTACCACACTGAACCATAAGAGTTAAGATAAATTTGTTTTAGTCAAAAATGGCTTTAAGATTAAGCAATCTATTGTCATTAGGATCTACCTCTAGATCTCAAAACATAGTTCAATGTACAGAAACTCATATGTCTATAGATTATTCAAATTGGACTATCCCTGAAGAACACATAGAAAACATCTATAAGATAGGATTCACAGACTTCAAAACTGCATTCTCTGTCAAAACTCATGAAGAAACCTTGTCTATTCAAGAAGACTCTCAAAGTATCGCTCTCTTAAATAATACAACAATTCAAAATTCAAAAGAATTATAGATACCTACACTTCGGTTTGATTCAAATAGCTGTCAAACCTTTGGCTCATATTGGAGTTGATACTCCAATATACTTAGCCTTACGGGATAAAAGACTAAAAATATATCAAACATCTCTATTATCAATGATTCAAACTAATATTTGTAACGGACCAATATACTTCAATTGTTCTCCAAATTCTCTGTGGATCTAACAGATCCAATGATTTTAGATTCTTTAATACTAGATGTTCATATACAAGGAGATGAATTTCATCCTTGCAAGAACTTTGCGATAGTTTACAGAGTCTACTTTAGACTTCTGTCTTCTCAACTAAATACTATAACAGATTGTCTTCTTCGAAAGAAGAAACCGTTTTGTTACAAATAGATGCTGAAAGACCTACGGTCTTTACTCCAAAAAGATTAAAGTGGAATGAAATAACTATTCCACAACAATTCATAATTAACACAACCCAAATATCCAGAAACATAGAACGTCGAGATATTTCTCAAATAATTGAAGAAAAAGATGGAAAAATAACTATCAAATTTAATTCCCAAATAAAATCAACCTCAACACCAATATTAAACATATCACATTCTCGTCATTCTTTCTCCACTTTTCCACAAAACACACATCAAAATATGATTTTGTTACACCAATCCCAAAACCAAGATCTGGCCCTTCATCACCTCAAATTACTCTCCTCCCACATCTTCTTCAATTTCCAATATGATTAATATGATCACAACTGGAAAGAATTTAATCCAGATTTTGAATATTTAAATGAAGAACTCCAAGATACGTTTCATAGTGACAAACGAAACTGGTATAATCAAATAGATCAAGCATAAAGGATAAAATAATTCTGAATGGATTATTAAAATGAAGACAATAAAATCAAATATTCATTTTTATACATTTTTAACAATATTCTTATCAGTCGAAGGGTTTAATGATTTTCAAAATAAATCTGTCATTCAAGTTAATACAAGTTTACATAAAAAATGGACAATAAGTAACAATCAAACCGTTACTGCTGTTCATCCTCCTTTGCTAACATAACAACTTCACACTCCCAAAGGTGATGTCATCGCTGATCCTTTAGAACGAGGTCGCAATGACAAAGAACCTGTCAATACAGAAGACATTAATAAAATTTTCCAACAGAACAATTATTCTAACCAAATCCTTAAGACTATAGCCAATCAAGTTGACCATATATCTAACAATCTTACCCAAACTCAGCAATCGAAACCATCAATATTTAATGATACCATAGGTAAACCTTTTTTCCAAACAAAAGTCATACCTACTGAAAAAGAAAATCAAATAAACTTCAATACTAATACTGATTTCCTTCTAAAAAAAATCTCTACAAAATTATCAGAAATTGGAACTTCAGGTAGTAAAATTAATTGTATCGAAACCAATAATGCACAAAATAATGAATCTGAGACTTCCATTACTTCTGAATCTATCTGAGACTCAGATGATGAACTAAATATTCTTGACAATCCTTTTACAGATGAGGACGATCAAAATAATAAAATATATAATAGACGAAGAAGATTCAACAATAACTATACTAATTCTCGTAATTACTATCGACGACCTACACCTGTTGATATTGGTTACGAAGAAAGAAACCAATTCAAAAGCACAAAATATGATGGCCAATCAATAGTTATATGGAACATTGATGGTATGTCTGAATACGAAATTCTCAATACTTTACAAGAAATGGGCATGGCTCGTGCAGCCTATAAAATTAAAGGTCAAAATGAAGAAAAATTGGTGTAAGGATGTTTTCCTTACTCATGTTCTTCGCCGGGATGACTGTAACATGTCTTTCTGGAAAGAAGATTCATAATGGGACTACCCCGTCTCTTTGCCGACCGAATAATTCAAAAATTAAAAACCAAAATTGGTGCTGAAGACATTCCTTTCGGGGACATGAATTTTGGCCAATTGTTTGCCTTCATCAAAAAATAAGGATTATCATTATGTTCTGAACTCAAATTTCAAGCCAAATATAGATATGATCGTACAACAACTCGCAAAGAATTGGTGTGAGACCTGTGTTTTCACAATCAGGTGTTGGTTGGGTTTGGACCAGCTGTTGGTCGATGTGCTTGGCGTAGCCATCGAATTTGCCAAGTGTTGGAATCAGCTGTTGAGTAATCGCGTCTAGCTGTTGGTATTTCAGTCGTTGTGTTTTGGTAGGAAGCAGCAGTAGTGCTTCGTTAGATTTCAGTCGTTGGTGTATTAGCGCGTATCCAACTGTTGCGAGTGATCAGCTGTTGGTATGTTAGTTGCAATGATCAGCAGAGAGCACTAAGAGACTCTGATGCGACGACGTTTTGTGAACATGAACTAGCTGTTGGTTTCGCTAGCATGTTTATTAGCGTGTATCGAAACTACGTCGTTTGGATTAGATAACACGACAGCGTTTTGAGTGGAACGCTTTGTAGCAGCTGTTGGTTATGATAGACATCAGCTGTTGAGAGATCTCATGCGTTGCGGCTGCTGGTTTGTGGAGCAGCTGTTGGTAGCGAGCTGACGTGTTCCTCTGCTATGTCGTTTGGTTAAGTTGTTGTGACGCCGTTTAGTCTTAGTGTGGTTTGAAAGATTCAACTGCTGGTTGTTATATTAGCGATAGGCAAAAGCTGATGCGTGATTTCAGCTGCTGGTTGGGAATATTAGTTGTGACGACTAATTTTGTCGGTGGATCTATTCATGTTTCTTGTAGCTGTTGAGTAGCATATTTATTAGAAGACTTGGTCTTCGATTTGGCATGAGATCCCATACATAGAAATATTTCCTTCGTTTCCAAATCTTGTCGCGAACCCTAGTTACTGTTCACAGTAACCTTATCCGTCCTAATTTTCGGGGGTAGACAACTCCGACGAGAGAAAGAGTGGTAGCGTTGGACGCCTCTCGCTAAGGCGCATCGTTCTATACCTCTTTAGAAGGCTTTGGAGGAGCTGGAAGAGGATTGCAGGATCGCTAAGACATCTCCCTTGTGTAGTTTGCTAGCGTAAGCGTTCCCTGCCGTGCCGGTAGTTTCGTTGGGGTAAGTGAGAATTCTACCTTTAAGATTTGTTAGAGCTTTCCGTTGAGTTAGGAAGGTAGATAAGTGCTGGTGGAGTTGTAGCTCCCAGCCGCTGTTGTTTTGTGTTTTGGATTTCGAGCAGTAGCTTGTGTTGGTTTAGGATGTGACAGATCTGTGATGCTTGGACTTCGTTGTAGCAGCTGTGTGTGGTAATTGTAGCTCAGGAGCTGGTGAGGTACGGATGTTGAGCTTATGTTACGGCTGGAATTGGCATGGATGTTATGTTGTTTGCTGTGTGTGCATTGCTTGTTGTTTATATGCTGTTTAGCTGTTGCACTTCATATGCATGATCATTTCCATTTCAGCTGTTGTGGCCGTGCTTTGTTGTTGCTCTGTTTTCTTACCAGGATGCGAGGGCGAGCGGAAATACCGCACTCTCATCTCCCTGCTGGTCTGTTAGCCCTAATGCGTCGAGTGGTTAACTATCACATTTCATGGGTTCGGCAACAGCAGGTTGAGTTGTTGTTGCATCTGGTATTCAGGTGTTGTGTAAAGATGAGCGGGTAATCCCGTATGCTTGTACACACACCAGTGGCCACCATTCTTCGCATAATCTGTTGTCAACTGTTGAGTTCCTTGGCTCCCTTACTTGGTTGTAGCCTTCGGCTGTTGCATTGTTCTTCATGCATAGCATTAGCATTATATCTTTTGCCATTCGTTGCTGTTTTATAGTTTCTCTCCGTACTGGGGTTTAACCTCGAGGTCCCTCTGGGGCTGTTTTGTTTGTTTGCCTGTTTGTTGTTCAGGTTTCCCAGGTAATTCCGCTGGACGTGGTTTTGACCCAGCTGGAGGTGCCCCAGGAGGTAGATAGAGTGTTCCAGTTATGTATAGTATTTGTATGCACTGGTATCACTTTGGGTGGGATGTCCTGAGCCACGTTGTGACTGGCCGACAGATGTGTCGTGCCCGAAAAGTCCAACGCTATCATCGGAGTGGTGACTACCGGAATCGAGTGTCTACCATCGAGCTGTGATGGGCTGACGGGCCCCGATGATCACAGACCGATGATTTCCACCGACCGATTGGCTGTGCGAGGTATAGAGACTCGCTTGAGTTGATTTGTCAGTCGATATGCTGGTCTTGATTACCGATTTCCTTGATAGCCCTCATGCATTTCATAGCATTGATTTATAGCATGTTGCATGATTAGCTGTTTTGATAGCTCTTCGTACTGAGACTTGACCTCGTATTTCTTTTCCTGCTTTTGTGTCTTGTGGGTCTGCGTTGCCCATTTGCAGGATCTTCAGGTAGTCAGGCTGGTCAGAGTGGAGCGCCAGCTAATTGATCCCCGTTCCTTTGAGTCCCAGTTATATTTGTATTATGTATTGAACCATGGGATGCCCTGTGTTTTTCTGTATTGTGGATCTGTATCTGACTTCATACTTGTTATTACCTGTTGTTATTTGAGTCTGAGTTAAATCTTATTTTTAGTATTGATATTTTGAGTAATTTTGAGTTCAGGCCCAAATTATTTCTACAAAAGTTTTATGTCCTGTTTTTACGCTTCCGTGATTATGTGTTTAGTTGTGCTATAATCTTTGTTTATTATCACGGGACTACGTGTATTATGTGCTGCAAATTGTTTGTGTGATATGTGATTTCTATGCTGTTTCTGTTCTGTGTTTTCTTATCATGTTTAGTGCCTTCGTAGAGATGCCACCTAGACGTAGGGGTAGAGCTAGAGGGCAATTTCAGGATGAGTATGGAGGTCAGAATGAGGGTCAGCGTAGTTTCCCTTCTCATGGTCGTGGTAGACGTTTATAGGAGGAAGTCGACAACTTAGCAACCCGTGTGGAAAGCATGGAGATGGTGATGGATAGTTTTCAAATGATGAGTCCCCAAATCTTTAAAGATGACGAGTCTAGCGAGGATGCGGATTCGTGGCTACGACACATCACTGGTTTGTTCGATCGTGTTCAGTACGATGAAGTGCTTCGATTGAGTTTGGCGACCTTTCAGTTGAGGAAGAATGCGGAGCGTTGGTGGCGTGGCGCTTCGAGGACGCTAGAGGAGACCGGTGTGGTGATTACTTGGGATAGCTTCTGCGTTGCCTTTCGCAGGAGTACGTCCCAGAGTCGTACGTGAACGCTCGTGAGAGAGAGTTCGATCGTTTGGAACCAAATAAACTTCAATACTAATACTGATTTCCTTCTAAAAAAAATCTCTACAAAATTATCAGAAATTGGAACTTCAGGTAGTAAAATTAATTGTATCGAAACCAATAATGCACAAAATAATGAATCTGAGACTTCCATTACTTCTGAATCTATCTGAGACTCAGATGATGAACTAAATATTCTTGACAATCCTTTTACAGATGAGGACGATCAAAATAATAAAATATATAATAGACGAAGAAGATTCAACAATAACTATACTAATTCTCGTAATTACTATCGACGACCTACACCTGTTGATATTGGTTACGAAGAAAGAAACCAATTCAAAAGCACAAAATATGATGGCCAATCAATAGTTATATGGAACATTGATGGTATGTCTGAATACGAAATTCTCAATACTTTACAAGAAATGGGCATGGCTCGTGCAGCCTATAAAATTAAAGGTCAAAATGAAGAAACAGCCACAACCTTGATTATTCAAGGCTTCACCGGTCAATTACGAAATTGGTGGGATAAAGCCTTATCTCTCGAATCAAAATTAAGCATTATAAATCATACAATTCACATGGAAGATGAAAACGGTAATATCACTGAACAAAATGATTCATGCGAATATTTAATAGTTACTATATCAATGTATTTCATCGGAAATCCAAACGAAGAATTTAATTCTTCCAAAATTATCTTAACAAACCTTAAATGTCCATCTTTGACTGACTATCGTTGGTATAAGGATTTTTTCCTCACTCATGTTCTTAGCCGGGATGACTGTAACTTGTCTTTCTGGAAAGAACGATTCATAATGGGGTTACCCCGTCTCTTTGCCGATATAATAATTCAAAAATTAAAAACCTCAATTGGTGCTGAAGACATTCCTTTCGGGGACATGACTTTCGGCCAATTGTTTGCCTTCATCAAAAAAGAAGGATTATCATTATGTTCTGAACTCAAACTTCAAGCCAAATATAGATCTGATCGTACAACAACTCGCAAAGAATTGGGTAGCTGTGAGACCTGTGTTTTCGCAATCAGGTGTTGGTAGGGTTTGGACCAGCTGTTGGTCGATGTGCTTGGCGTAGCCATTGATTTTGCGTAAGTGTTGGCATCAGCAGCAGTAGTAGTAGGATCAGCCGTTGAGTGATCGCGTCAGTTGTTGATATTTCAGACGTTGGTGTATTAGCGCGTATCCAGCTGTTGCGAGAGACCAGCTGTTGCGAGTGATCAACTGTTGGTATGTTAGTTGCGATGATCAGCAGAGAGCGCTAAGGGACTCTGAAGGATTTGTTAGAGCTTTCCGTTGAGTTAGGAAGGTAGATAAGTGCTGGTGGAGTTGTAGCTCCCAGCCGCTGTTGTTTTGTGTTTTGGATTTTGAGCAGTAGCTTGTGTTGGTTTAGGATGTGACAGATCTGTGATGCTTGGACTTCGTTGTAGCAGCTGTGTGTGGTAATTGTAGCTCAGGGATTTTGAGCAGTAGCTTGTGTTGGTTTAGCATGTGACAGATCTGTGATGCTTGGACTTCGTTGTAGCAGCTGTGTGTGGTAATTGTAGCTCAGGAGCTGGTGAGGTACGGATGTTGAGCTTATGTTACGGCTGGAATTGGCATGGATGTTATGTTGTTTGCTGTGTGTGCATTGCTTGTTGTTTATATGCTGTTTAGCTGTTGCACTTCATATGCATGATCATTTCCATTTCAGCTGTTGTGGCCGTGCTTTGTTGTTGCTCTGTTTTCTTACCAGGATGCGAGGGCGAGCGGAAATACCGCACTCTCATCTCCCTGCTGGTCTGTTAGCCCTAATGCGTCGAGTGGTTAACTATCACATTTCATGGGTTCGGCAACAGCAGGTTGAGTTGTTGTTGCATCTGGTATTCAGGTGTTGTGTAAAGATGAGCGGGTAATCCCGTATGCTTGTACACACACCAGTGGCCACCATTCTTCGCATAATCTGTTGTCAACTGTTGAGTTCCTTGGCTCCCTTACTTGGTTGTAGCCTTCGGCTGTTGCATTGTTCTTCATGCATAGCATTAGCATTATATCTTTTGCTATGCATTGCTGTTTTATATTTGCTCTCCGTACTGGGGTTTAACCCCGAGGTCCCTCTGGGGTTGTTGTGTTTGTTTGCCTGTCTGTTGTTCAGGATTTCCAGGATTTGCAGCTGGTCGAGGTTATCATCCAGCTGGTGGTGCCCCAGGAGGTGGTTAGAGTGTCCCAGTTATATATAGTATCTGTATGCACTGGTATCACTTTGGGTCGAATGTCACGGGTGATGCTTAGATCTATATAGCTGGCAGTATTTTAGTACTTGTGTTGTATTCAGCCGTTGGGCAATTTGTTGTGCTTGACTGTTGTGCTGTTGTAGATTTATTAAACTAGGATTATTTTGAGTATTGTGTATTTTAAATTATGTTATCTTTCTGTCAGGCCAAAAGAAAAAATTTTAACCACCTTTTAGTTGCTTCCGCTTGTTTTGCGTGTTTTGGCTCTGATGTGATCACGAGGACTGACATTTTTGGTATCAGAGCTTAAGCTGGGATAAGCTCGATTTCTTTGATCACACTTGAGTCTAGGCACATTGTCGTGTGTTGCTTGTTCTTGACTACGTGATTATGTGCTGCAAATTGTTTGTGTGATATGTGATTTCTATGCTGTTTCTGTTCTGTGTTTTCTTATCATGTTTAGTGCCTTCGTAGAGATGCCACCTAGACGTAGGGGTAGAGCTAGAGGGCAATTTCAGGATGAGTATGGAGGTCAGAATGAGGGTCAGCGTAGTTTCCCTTCTCATGGTCGTGGTAGACGTTTATAGGAGGAAGTCGACAACTTAGCAACCCGTGTGGAAAGCATGGAGATGGTGATGGATAGTTTTCAAATGATGAGTCCCCAAATCTTTAAAGATGACGAGTCTAGCGAGGATGCGGATTCGTGGCTACGACACATCACTGGTTTGTTCGATCGTGTTCAGTACGATGAAGTGCTTCGATTGAGTTTGGCGACCTTTCAGTTGAGGAAGAATGCGGAGCGTTGGTGGCGTGGCGCTTCGAGGACGCTAGAGGAGACCGGTGTGGTGATTACTTGGGATAGCTTCTGCGTTGCCTTTCGCAGGAGTACGTCCCAGAGTCGTACGTGAACGCTCGTGAGAGAGAGTTCGATCGTTTGGAACAAGGTACGATGTCTGTGCGAGAGTATGCTCGTTTGTTTTCTTCTCTTTTGGCGTATGTCCCGCATGTTTCTGGCCGGGAGAGGGCCAAGAGGACTAAGTTTTTTGAGGGTTTGAATGAAGAGTTGTATACTTTGGTTTTGTCGAGCAAACCAAAGAGTTATGCAGAGGCTGTGGATAGTGCAATCGACATCGAGTGTGACTTCTGTGGAGGCAAGCATCTATCGACTCAGTGCGTTGGTGTGCAGGGCTCATGTAATATCTGTGGTCAGTATGGACATTTCGCGAGGGTGTGTCCGTCGGCTGCATCGCTGCAAGCCGCAGCCCCACCTCAGGGTCGAGGAGGATGGTCTAGGGGTCGTTCCCCTTAGTTTCTGCAACCTAGGGTTGGAGAGACGCAATTTAGGCCGTTCCAGTTGCCTGGTCCATCGCGTTTCGAACAGTCGTCTCAGCAGCATTTCTCTGGACCCCAACATGCTCAAGCGAATGCCATTTCGAGGGAACAAGCGGAGGGCGCGCCGAGCGGAGTGATTGCAAGTAACTGTTCTGTCTTTGATTTTCCTGCACGAGTGTTGTTTGACACTGGCGCATCGCATTTGTTTATTGCTGATTCTTTTGTGATCGAGCATGGTTTGCATACCTTTCCTTTGCGTGATGTTGTGTCTGTCTGTACTCCTTGCGGTGCGAGTTTGTACTCCCAAGAAGTTTTGTTAGATGGCTTTATAAGGTTTGGTGAGCATGTGTTGATGGCGAATTTGATTCGTTTGATGTTGTGGGATCTCGACTGTATAGTGGGAATGGACGTGTTGTCCAGCTATAGGGCCTCCGTGGATTGTTTCCGTGGGATCGTGCGTTTTAGGCCTCAGTCAGGTGAGAAATGGAATTTCTATGGTGCTGATTCTATGTCGAAGATTCCGTTGGTCTCAGCGATGGAGATGTTCAGCTTGTTATCGGCGGAGAACGCGGGTTTTATGTTCTACGCGTTGGATGCATCTTCTTCGCAGCTCAGCGACGTCCCAGTGGTGCGTCATTTTCCTGATGTGTTCCAGAGGAGTTTCCTAGTTTTCCTCCGAATAGGGAGATTGACTTTAGCATTGAGTTGGTGCCTGGCACAGCTCTAATCGTGAACCGTATCGTTTAGCGCCTACCGAGTTAAGAGAGCTCAAGGTGCAACTAGATGATTTGCTGGATAAAGGTTTTATCAGACCTAGCATGTTGCCATGGGGAGCGCCTATTTTTTTTTGTCAAGAAGAAGGATGGAACAATGAGAATGTGCATTGACTTTCGTCAGCTGAACAAAGTTACTGTTAAGAATAAGTACCCCTTGCCGAGGATCGACGACTTTTTTGACCAGTTGCAAGGTTCTGTTGTATATTCGAAGATCGATCTGTGTTCAGGGTATCATCAATTGAGAGTTAGAGATCAAGATGTCGCGAAGACCGCTTTTCATACTAGGTACGGACATTTTGAGTTTCTGGTAATGCCTTTCGGGTTGACCAATGCTCCTACAGTCTTCATGGATTTGATTAACCGAGTCTTTCGAGAGTTTATAGATCAGTTTGTGATCGTGTTCATCGACGACATCTTGGTGTATTCGAAGAATCCTTTGGAGCATAAGGAGCATTTGAGAGTTATCCTTCAGACGTTGAGAGACTCGCAGCTGTATGCCAAGTTCTCTAAGTGCGAGTTCTGGTTGGATCGCGTCGTGTTTTTGGGTCATGTGATTTCGGAGGATGGCATTTCTGTGGATCCCAGTAAGGTTGATGCTGTTTTGAACTGGGAGCGACCTAGGAATGTATCTGAGGTTCGTAGTTTCTTGGGTCTGGCTAGCTATTACCGTCGTTTCATCGAGCGTTTCTCTAGTATAGCTAGGCCGATAACTCAGATGACTCAGAAAGACAAGCGGTTCGTTTGGACTGAGCAATGCGAGAATGCTTTTCAATTGCTCAAGGAGAAGTTGACTACTGCGCCTGTGTTGGCTTTGCCGTCTGGTTCAGGTGGTTACGTCGTGTGTTCCGATGCTTCGCTCAATGGATTGGGGTGTGTGTTGATGCAGCATGGACGAGTCATTGCATATGCCTCGTGGCAGTTGAAACCGCATGAGACTCGATACCCAGTTCATGATTTTGAGCCAGCAGCTGTGGTCTTTGCGTTGAAGATTTGGCGACACTATCTGTATAACGAGAAGTTTGTGGTGTAGACGGACCACAAGAGTTTGCAGTATTTGTTTTCACAGCCTGACTTGAATATGAGACAACATAGATGGATGGAGCTGCTGAAGGACTTTGATTGTGAGATCAAGTAACAGCCTGGGAAAGTTAATGTAGTTGCTGATGTGTTGATCAGGAAGGCTCAGGGAGATATGCTTGCGTCGTTGTATGATTCTAAAGACCATGAGCATCTTAGCACTACGGGTTGGAGGTTTTACCCGGCTGAGGATTATGTAGTGGTTTCTTCTTTCCAAGTTGAGCCACAGATCATTTCGAGCATTAGAGCCGCTCAAAGGACACATACTTCCATCCACGAGATGAAGTTGAAGGTCAAGGCTGGTCAACTTGAGGACTATTCTGTTTCACCTGATGGTTGTTTGCGTTTCCGGGGTAGATTGGTTGTGCCCAATCTGATAGATCTTCGAGAGGAGATCCTTAGAGAAGCGCATTGCAGTAGACACAGTGTTCATCCTGGTGCACGGAAGATGTACCATACGTTGAATCCGCACTTATGGTGGGCTGGTTTGAAGAGCGACGTGGCTGGTTTTGTTGCTCGTTGCTTGAACTGTCAACAGGTTAAGGCTGAAAGGATGAGACCTGTTGGTCTGTTGCAGAGTTTGAAAGTGCCCCAATGGAATTGAGAGCACATAACGATGGATTTTGTGACGCGCTTTCCTCGTTCCAGCAGAGGTTGTGATGCGATTTGGGTTGTTATCGACAGATTGTCGAAGTCTTCACACTTCATTCCCTATGGTATGACCTTCTCTTTGAAGAAAATGGCGAAACTGTACATTGATATTGTGGTTAGATTGAATGGTGTGCCTATTTCAATCATTTCAGTACCGAGATCCAAGGGTTACTTCCAGGTTTTGGAAGAGTTTGCAAGCATCTTTAGGTACCAGATTGGCTATGACTACACCGTATCACCCCCAGTCAGATGGTCAATCTGAGAGAACTATCCAGACGTTGGAGGATATGTTAAGAGCTGTTGTGATGGATTTTGGTGGTAGCTGGCAAGAAGCATAGTCTTTGGTTGAGTTTTCCTACAATAACAGCTACCAAGTGACGATGGTATGGCGCCGTTTGAGGCTTTGTATGGCAGGAAGTGCAGATCGCCAGTATGTTGGGAATAAGTGGGGGAGAAGCAGCTGTCTTCCCAGAGTTTGTGCAGCAAATGAAAGATCATGTGGATCTGATTCATCAGTGGATGAAAGCTGCCCAGGATCGCCAATCCAGTTATGCAAATAAGAGGTATCGACCTCTAGAGTTTCAGGTTGGTGATCAAGTGTTCCTTAAAATTTTTCCGTTTCGAAGTGTTATGCGCTTTGGACATAAGGGAAAGTTAGCCCCTCGTTATGTTGGTCCGTATGAAATCGTTGAGAGGATTGGCCCTTTGGCGTATCGGCTGTTTTTTCCACCAGAATTATCTTCTCTACATGAGGTCTTTCATGTTTCCATGTTGAGGAAGTATGATGAGGTTAAGCAAGATCAGACGTTGAGTTACGTTGAGTATCCCTTGCGGATCCTAGATAGAAAAGAGAAACAGTTGAGGAATAAAATCATTCCTTTGGTAATGGTGCAATGGAGCAAACATGGTAGGGAAGAAGCTACCTAGGAGTGTTGGGATAGCGTTGGTGGATCCGGATCCTGTCTCCCGGCGGCTCAGCGGAAGTTTAAAAATTAGCACCGAGAAACGTTCAACACAATAAAGGCAGCACTATAAACCATTCATAGGGCGTTTCTCGTGGTGTTACCTTGCTGGCGATAGGCGCTTGGCTCCAACCAGAATCACAGGGAGACTGGCTCTTCACGGTAGGCGGCGGTAGATTTGTCCAATCAAGTCCACGACCAGAAGCAAGGTTCCTTCGTCAGCCTGCACTAGAAGGCCTGACGAGATCATCACGGACGGAAGCTCCTTGAAACGGTGATCGGAACAAGTCCGATCAACGTGCGGCGACGACGGGCGACGACCGGCGGCGGCGTGGGGCTTTGGAGGAGTAGTGATGGACTTGGACCGGCCCAACGGGCCCGGGTCCAAATGACGATATCCATCAGTGCGACTTCATTACAACTCCGATCGCTGATCAGATCGGACCGATCGGCTCAGTTTCCAAAACTGAATATTATGATATGAAAAACAATTTTTCAGATCTTCTAACCCTAAATTGCAATTTAGTCCTCCAACTTTTGGAAATTGCAATTTGACCCCTGCTGACTTTTAGGAAGTCGTACTTCCAAAATCCTCCTCTTATGCTCAACACATTGAGCTCGGTTTCCATGCGGGAATGACGAATCCAGTACTGGTGTGTCCCTCAATGGTTCGAGGATATAGCTATCCGTGGGCCCACAACCATTGAGGCTCCGAATCACAATTTCGGACTTGCCCATCGGATCATGGTAAAGCGCCTAGCAACATCACGCCATGAGCCCATAGGTATCACTGATAGTGCCTTCTAGAACCAGTTGGTCGTGGTTAGCGTACAGTACGGTCCTTTCAATCCATATATCCCGATCAGATCAACGACAATTGGTAAATCGAGAGTCGCTAAAGATCCGATAGCTATGCATACATCTTGGAGATCGAATAGTGACATCGCGAGTGTAACTTGGTAAACTCATTTACCTAAAACACTTCTAGTACTCTGGCCAGAGATTTATACACTATTATCCCCTCAGATAGCATAGGATATCCACGCATGTAAGCGAGCGGTGAATCCTCGACAACGAAGCATCGACTCCTACATGCATCGGGGTCTCACCCAATCCCGCCGCCAAATGACACCAAGTGAGTCGGCAAACGGGTCAAAGTGAGACGCCTATCATGTAGAGTCTCAATGACGTTTCGAGTCGTGAGGACTAATCAGTACAACCAAGACCTCCTACTTATCCACTCGACAAATGGTAACCACTTGGAAAGTCCGAACGAGGGTAGTTCGATAGATCACCAGGTCACTATATATCTGAATGCTCAGAACATCACAATGTTCCCTACCAATGAAACATGGTACTTCGCATCGCAGATACTAGTCTCAAGTGTTAGATTAGATGCCCAACTAGCTAACCTATGGT
>KV016795.1:29455-51725 GCA_001598015.1 Dorcoceras hygrometricum
AAAATCCAGTTGGTGCACTGTTCACCAGCAGGTGCATTTCTTTTGCTAAAACCAGCAGGTGTATTTCTTTGTTAACACCAGCAGGTTCATTCCTATTGAACTAATTCAGCAGCTGCATTCCTTTGTTAGAATTCAGCAGTTGCGATGTTTTCATAAAATCAGCAGATGCACTGTACATCAGCAGGTGCATTCCTATTGAAATATTTTCAGTCGTTGTATTTCTTTCGTAAATCCAGTTGGTGCACTGTTCACCAGCAGGTGCATTTCTTTTGCTTAAAACCAGCAGGTGTATTTCTTTGTTAACACCAGCAGGTGCATTCCTATTGAACTAATTCAGCAGTTGCATTCCTTTGTTAGAATTCAGCAGTTGCGTTGTCTTCCAAAATTCAGCAGACGCATTTCCTAGTAAATTTCCAGCAGTTCACTCTTCATCAGCAGATGCATTTTATTGTCAAAATTTCAGCAGTTGCGTCTGGTTTTATATGTGTTAGAGTTCTCTTGCGACTGGTTTCTTTTCACCAGTTTCATTTCAACGATATGTTTCCAAAGTCGAATTCGATACTCAGTAAAGTTTTAAAATGGGAAGAAAATGTTTAAAATGATGGAACCCGATGATTTACAGAAATTTCAAAGAATGTTTAAAGAAAGGATTGTTAAGGAACAAAAGCTATTTTAGATTATGGCATAGATAGTTGACGGTCACCCATTGAAGAAGGGTGAGTAGTCGTCCAGATGTCGACTGTCCTTTCATATGAGCTATATGCTAGAACGGATTTCCGAAGTCATTTGATCAAGTGCAACACGGACCATGAGGAACTTATATGCCATGATCAACTGAAAATGATATTGAAAATGTTAACAATGAGAATCTGGGCTATCATCCCCTGTTTCTGCCATTGAGTGTTATTGAACTGTTTACGAAAATGATATTGTTCATTGAAGTTCCTTAACATATGTATTGAACAGATGTCCACCTGTATATTTGAATTATTATTACCCAGGTTTTACTTGTTGAGCCCTTAGGCTCACTAGCTTTTAAAATGGTGCAGGTGCGACAACTGATGGAAGAACAGCAGGTGAAAGTTGAACCAGCGGCTGGGTGGTTGTGTTTATCAAGGGGCCAACGTAATCCGTGTCTAGGATAATGTTGTTTTATCTTTTGTAGGATCTGTATTAGATCAATTGCAACAATTGTGTGTTCGTATAGAATGACAAACGTTGTAACCGCAATTGCAATATATATATAAGACTTGTTTTCCGCAAAAATGTTTCCAGCAGTTGGCACCGTAATTAGTATTGTGTCTGCGTCTGGTTTGTGTTTCAAGTTTTCTTTCAAGTTATAGGAGATACAGTCTATAGCGAATTATCTTTTAGCCCTTCTTTTCTTCGAAAATTTTTATTCACCCCAAACTCGTGACCCCGTGGGTTCGGGCGTCACATAACCGATTTAACCAATTTTAAAATAAAAACCGATTAAACCAAAATAACCGAACCGATTTAATAATACGGTTCGATTTGACCGGTTAATTCGGCTTAACCGATGTTTTGCTCACCCCTATTCATATAGGTTTTAAATTGAGGGATATGCACGAGTAGGCAAGGGTCCGAGGGAGAGGACTTATATAACGGACTAACTCTCAGAGCATACCCCTATAATATTTCAGTGGGGAATATGCTCCATACGAGAATCGAACCCGTGAAGCCGGGGATGTTACTCCCACATCACGTAAAGTCTTATCAACTCGCCTCTGTCCCTGGGGGCGTCTTGGAGTGTATTATTCATGCTAGTGTGTTCCGTTTTTTTGTATTTTTTGTGATGTTCTATTTGAAGAGAGGAAATGTCGAAATTTCTACACATCCTTTGAGTACAGGTCGAGCGTTTAGAATCCATGAAAAAGCTCGTTAAGTCCTCGGACGGGATGAAATATCTCTCTGGTCGGGATCCGAAGACCTTTGAAGTCAATACAGGTGATTAGGGAAGACTGTGAGTACAAGATGAGAAAATATTATTTTGTGAATGATTGCAAAATGAACCATACTTGGATATTTATAAAGTACGAAATCGGTTGTGCGTAAGCCAAAAAATTTTAACCCGTTTTCGTTTTTGTTGGTCACAGTAATTATTCATGTTTGTGATGAAATATTAACAGAATCACTACCCTCACATATAATTTGATTGTTGTCCCAGTTGTTCATAAAATATCGGAATTATGAATGGAATCTTCACTTCGTACTTGTTTCCAACAGGTGTGAGACGTCATAATTTAAAGGGAAAAAGATCATTTTGGTCCTCTATCTTTAACTATTTTCTCTTTTAGTCCAGTAACTAGTCAAACTTCAGTATTGATCTTTTAACTTTTAATTTTTACCTATTTTAATCCAATTTTATTGAATTGACAAATTTTGACATTAAATTGTTGACTAGGCAAAATTAGTTTGATGACATGGAAAGAAACTTGAGAATTTTTTAATTTAATATAATTATCCTACTTGGAATGACACATCATTGGACAAAAATATAAACTATAAACAGATAGTTAAAAAAAGTCACAATTAAAAACACCAACTCTTTCTTGCTAAATTAATCTCGAAAAGTACCAATTAATATTTGTTTCGTCTTATTGTGTTACTCATTTCACCCGGTAGCCAAATGAAAATGGTTATTATCTAAATGCAAGAATTTTAATATTTGGTAGTGAATCTCGTCTATATGCAAAAGAACGAAACCATTTAGTCCATTTAATGGAAATTCAAACTATAGAATTGTGCTGCATAAAGGTAATAAGAAGGCTAAAGTAAAATTCATTGAACAGAAACATAAAGGTAATAAGAAGGCTAAAGTAAAAATTTCATTGAACAGGAAAAGCAAATAAATTAATATCGCTGTCCAAAAAGTTTGATCAACAAAATAAATTTCTAAAGTACTACTAGGAGTTCTGCATGGTTTTGTAATGCATTTTTCAATTGTTTGAACGAAACATCCTCTAACAAGTGGCATGTGGCATGTTATTCGTTTGTTCAAGATTTTTGACATTTTTGAATTGCTGATACATTGATGGGGGAGAAGCTGCCATTATTCTGCTTCATGTCTAGGACTTTTGATATTAATTTATCAAGAAGAGGTTTGTTTTTAATTATGCCTTTTTTAACTATTTTTTATAGTTTATATTTTTTTTCCAATGATACGTTATTCCAAGTAGGATAATATTATATTAAATTCAAAAATACACAAATTTCGTGTCATGTCATCAAACTAATTTCGTCTAGTCGACAATTTAATGTCAAAATTGGTCAATCCAATAAAAAATGGATTAAAATAGGTAAAAATGAAAAGTTAAAGGATCAATACTGAAGTTTGACTACTTACAGGACTAAAAGAGAAAACAGCTAAAGATAGAGGACCAAAATGACCTTTTTCCCTAATTTAAATAGTGTGAGAGGAGGTAAATGTATATGGGTAGTGGCAATATATTTTAAAATTACGTACATGTATGTGGCTGAAAGCAATTTACTAAATCGGTAAGTACTTTAGTAATTCGCTCTTTGGGGCAATAGTTTAGAAAAATATTCTGTACATTTTAAAATAAAAACAAAAATTGTGCACTTGAAATTAAATAATCTTCTACAAAAAAAAAATTAATTCATCGCTACTTTCTCAAATTAGTTGCACCTAGATATTTTCTAGATAATATCACTATGAAATGGAACTAGCATTTTTTGCATTTAGAGAAAATGCTCCTGTTAATCTCTAGAAGTGCAAACAAATTCGAGTAAGTTTGTGAGCTACTTCCAAATTCAAAATTATCAAACTTGAGCTACATGTAAAAATATTAATTTGAACATAATTTTCGAGCTACATCATGTGAGATTAATTTTTTGAAAATATTCAAACCTGAAAATAAGCTGATGACTCGAGCCAAAAATAAAAGCTTTTGCTCAATAAAGCTCGAAAATCCAGTTTAAATTTAACTAATCGAGCTCACTTTCTCTTTTGTTCTAAATTGCGGAGGCTAGTGGTTTGGGCTTTTAGTAATTTTAATTGGGCTTTTAAATTTATAAAGCCCAATTAGTGCAAGAAATGATCTGCTGTTCTAGTCGTCTAAACAAAGTTTCGACACCACTATACTTCAGGTTCCAGTTTATTATGTTACTTCGCTGCCGTCTAACACCAAAGCCCACCACAATATCGCATCATCTCATCTCCGGCCGCCTAGTTCTCCGTCAGCTTCATCTGCTGCAGCCGAGTTCTCCGTTGACTCATCGTCGGCCCCCGAGTTCTTCATCATCATTTCTAGGATACCAAAAATTGGTATTAAAACTTGAATTTGACCTTACAAACTGTGTGTTCGTTTTCCGTTCTCCCATTTCATATGGTCTTATTTGTTTAATCTATTGATAGTATACTTTAGTTTTAGATGTTGCACACATGTTAAACTCTGGAACATGAGCATTCGATTCTTGGGAGGATTGACAAACAACTTATCAGGTTGCCGGTGGAAACCACACAATCTCATGTCTTGTAATAAAATGCATGTCTATTGTGTGCCATATAGTCATCGCAGTATCAGGCGAAATGTCGAATACCATGAAGCAAAGTAAATCGATTGCTCTGTTTCTAGAATATATGCATAATCTCTTTTCATGTTATTAGAACTAAATGATACCAATAGGTAACAATGGAAAGCAATCCATCTTCGAAAGGATCTGTCACTCAACCCCAATCCGGAATCTAAGAAGATCTAATGACGTGGGATGGGAGTTTAGTATGTAGATTGATCCCAAAAATGTCGACAAATGTAAATGCAAGTTATGTGGGAAAATGATGTCGGTGAGCGTGTGAGGACTGGAAGTTATCAGATGGTAATTAGTGAGCTAATCAGATCGGAGTAACGATTAACCAAAAGAGATACTTCAGCTAGATAAGCTGTTGGTGAAGAGACCAGCTTAGATGCGTGCTGGTCCAAAAATTTGTGCTAAGCTGGTAATATCAGCTGTTCGAGTTTCAGTGCAGATTATCACTGGTTTGAAGTTGGTTTTAGGCACTGATTATTAGAGCTGATTGGTGACTTATCAGTAGAGATGTTACAACTTGAGAATTCGGGTTGAGAGGAATCAGATTAGCTGTCAGCTGGTATGAGGTTTTGCACAAGCTTTTTAATATAACTGTTTCAGGTCCAGTGTGTGATCTGGTACCAGCTTAGAGGTCGCTGTTGAATTATGTTAAACCAAGACCAGCTTTGGTCCGAGCTGGTTGGGCAGATTCGTTCTGAGCTGGACTGCTTCGCTGAGCTGGTTTGGATTTCTACTGCGAGCTGGTTTTTGTAACACCAGCTTAGGGGAACCACTTCTGGGGTTTCCTGTGTTAGTGCGAGCTGGAACCAGTTTAGAGATGTGCTGGATGCTCTGAGCTGGTCAGTTGGGACCAAAGAACTGATGTTGTGTCTACGTGCCTAAGCTGGAACATTGGAGAATGTGTATATAAGGATTGATCATGGACCAACACTTAGTATTTTTAGAATACATCTCTCCTTATTTATTCTTCAGAGTATTCCCAATAGATATCTCCCAAACCTTCGCGATTACTGGCACACGATAGCTTCTTATTTCGATTGCTGGAGTTTGACCGGTTAGATTTGAGTGAGGGTACCTCGGATGGAAACCCCTCTTCGAGACCAACGTTCTTGTACCAGTTTGAAATCGGAAGGAGGCTGGACAGATTTAATCGCTGAGAAGCTACGTGAGCTAGGTTTCGCTATTTTCAGCAGATCTGAGCTGCGGTTTAGGTAACCGTGTTCTGCTAGTGTTAGTTTCTGTTCCTAGCATTTATATTTGAGCTGGATAGTGCTCTGTTAGCTAGACGTAGTTGTGCTGAGCTACGAATCTTTAGGCCGTGAGACGTGTAAGCTCAAACAGAGCTGATTTCTTAGATATCTTGGCAGATTAGAGCCTTTCTTGTGGTTTTTTCCAGTTAGCTGTTAGCCTTGAGCTTTTGACCGAGATTTGAGCAGAGCAAGGAGTGTGTTCTACTGTTAACTGTAAGCTGTGCTGAGGTATTGTACCAAGATCTACAAAATGTATGGATTTGAGCTTATATAAATAGATTTGACATAAGCATGAGAATATTTTCAACGTGAATTGAACTACTGTGTGCTACGTGCTGGCTGTAAGCTGAGTCTGCTTAGCCGTACTTTATATGATGATTCTCTGATTCGCTTATGTATGACTATTGTATGTGTATTGTGTAAGCTGATACCGTCTTGCATACATACATATCATCTTGAGCCGATTCCTTCTGATACCCGATTTTATTCGATGATGGATAGTGCCAGCATGCTGATTTGAAAATAAAATGAATGAGGGTTTTCGGTTAGCTCCCGTACCCTCAACTCTCGGCTGCGAGATTTGTGTCGGGCCCGAGATCCAGTGGGTAGCTCCCACCCATAGGTGAGTCGAATGGCACCAATTGGGTTGAGCTATGAGATTTTGTGCTGCTGGTACAGCATGTGGGACGGCTGGGTAGCTTCCATACTTCCACAGGCGATTTTGAAACTGAACATTGATTGATTATTTGATGATTCACAGCTGAGTCTGTTGTGAACCCTTTTGACAGCCGATGAGTCTTCGCTGTATGCATTGCACGACTTGAGATATTACATGCCTTATCTGATTGCTGTTTTATGAGTGCTCTTCGTACTGAGGTTTGACCTCGTTGTTTTTTCAATTTTTGAGGCTTCTTTGGTCGTGTGTTTTGCCTTTGCAGGTTTTTCAGGTAAATCAACTGGACCGAGTGGTGCGTCAGCTGGTAGAGTCCCGTTTTGTGTCCCAGTTATGTATATCATATCGAGCTAGTTTACCAGGGGATGCCCTGCGTGAAAACTTGTATTGAGATTTGTTTTTGTTGAGATATTTGTATAAATTTCTTGTACTACTTTTGTTGTGTAGATTTTGAGTTAAAAACATATACTTTGTGTAAGAATGTACTTCGAATCGTATTTTATGTTCAGGCCGAAAAGAAAATTTTTTTAACCCATATTTTAAGCTTCCGTATTTGCGCTACTTGTGATTTTCCTCTGATTTAGGACACCGGGCCTGAAATTTTGGTATCAAAGCTTAAATTGGGATAAACTCGATTATTTTCTATCACACTTGAGTCTAGGCACAGGGTTTGAACTTTTGTTTATGCTTGACTCTGTGATTTTTATATCTACCTATGTGTTTACCTTGTTAATCTTGGTTATATGCTGTCGAGAAGGAGAGTTAGAGTTGTTATGCAGGTAGTTGAGGAGTTTAGAGCCCCGGAGAGTGACGAGGATGTTGCTCAGCCAAATGTACCTTTGCATCGTCGAGTTGGACAGGCAGAGGCTGGGGTGTAGGATGGAACTAGACAGATCGGTGAGATGGAGCTCGTGTTGGCTAGATTCCAGAGAATGAACCCCCTTACTTTTACTGGGGTCAAGGGTGGTTCGATGGCTGAGGGCCGGTTAGAACACATAGAAGATCTGTTCGATACCATGGAGTATTCTGACTAGAAGAAGTTGAAGTTGGCTGTTGTTCAATTGAGAGAGCATGCTCAACGTTGGTAGAAGGGTACTTCAAGGACCATGAGAGAGACCGGAGTCTTGGTTACTTGGGAGAGCTTTTGTGCCATTTTTCGAAGGGTGTATACCCCAGAATCCTATTACAACAATCGAGAGAGGGAATTTGATAATCTGAAGCAAGGGAATCTGAAGGTAGCAGAGTATGCTAGAAATTTTTCCTCTCTCCTTTTGTATGTTCCTAACGTTGCTAACCAAGAAAGGACGAAGCGGAAAAAGTTTTTGAAAGGGTTGAGACCATACTTGTTTCAGTCGGTGTTAGCTGGTTCTCCTTCGACTTATGCTGAGGCAGTGGATAGGGCGGTAGACATAGACGAGAGTCTTTTGGATGCGCAGACTCAGGTTCAACCGGTATCTGGACGAGGTTTCCATCCCGTGCCTTAAGGGATGTACTCATTTCAGCCTCCTCAAACGTGTCAACATTCTAATTGCCAAAGGTGCAAGCCTCGAGGGAAACAGTTTAAGAGACGATCGAATTCGGTTTCTTCTGGTTCAGATAGCTCTGGAGGAAATGGTTCTAAATCCGTGGTGTGTGGCCAGTGCGGAGGTAAGAACTTGACTTCTCAGTGTCGTGGAGTTCAGGGTCATTGCTATAAGTGCGGGAAAGTTAGACATTTTTCGAGAGTGTGTGCTTTGGAGAGGGGACAATCCTATAATTTGTCGCAGCAAGGTTTGACTGTTGGTTCTTCGCAGAGACCGCAACCTTCTGCCCCGTCCCAGCGATCAGGATTCCAGCCACGGGAAGTGTCTAGGTTTGGAGGACCTTCTAGACCTCAGTTTTCGGGACCTCATCAAGCTTAGGTGAATGCCTTGACTCAGGAGCAAACTGATGATATGCCTGGAGGAGTTGTCACAGGTACTTGCTCTATATTTGATTTTCCTGCCCGAGTTTTGTTTGATACTGGAGCATCACACTCTTTTATATCTGATATGTTTGTATATGAGTGTGGATTGAGTTCTACCCCACTGTGTGATGTTTTATCTGTTTCTACTCCTGCCGATGTGAGTTTGTTGTCCCGAGAGGTAGTGTTGGACTGCGTGATTATATTTTATCAGAATGTGCTGCTGACAAGTTTGATTTCTTTGAGATTAGAGATTTTGAGTGAATCTTAGGTATGGATGTGTTGTCCAGTTATAAGGCTACGGTTGTTTCCATGATGTGGTGAGGTTTAGACCTAAATCTGGTGAAAAGTGGGACTTTTACGGTACAGATTCACGGTCTAAGATTCCATTGGTGTCAGCCATGGAGATGTTTAGTCTTTTATCACTGGAGAACTCAGGGTTTATGATTAATGCCCTGGATGTGACCTCTGAATCGAGACTGGAATTGAGTGATATTCTGATTGTCCAAGATTTTTCAGATGTTTTCCGGATGAGATTCCTGGTTTTTCTCCGAGAAGGGATATTGATTTTAGATTGAGTTGGTGCCAGAGACTATCCCGATTTATAGAGATCCATATTGGTTGGTGCCAGCTGAGCTGAGGGAACTTAAGGACCAGTTGCGTGAACTTTTGTAAAAGGGTTTATGTTGGTCTCGAAACACGGGGTACCAGATCTTAAAAATGCTCTGATACCACTTGCTGGGATCGAAAAACTGGGGGAGGTATCCGTGAGCTCTGTCACAACTCATGTCGGCTCTCACACGGCCGAAACACCAAACCCGTAAGTTACATGCATTTGAAAGTTATTTTGAAAAGCAGCACGTAACTTGTGAAACCAGATCACCGTGAATCTGGACCAACAGCTCTGCAGGCTGGTCAAGATTACTAGCTCCTTTGCAAGCTGGTTTAACATGAGCAGTCTGGTTTTTAACTTTGAGCTGCAATAGCTCAGTGTTCTTGAATGTTAGTGCATCGAGATACAGATTGAGTTATGAGTTAAAATCATGCGGAAACAACTCAAATTGAACTTTAATAATCGAAATCATGCGGAAACAACTCAAACTGAACTTTAATAATCGATAGCTCTTTAAACAGTTTTATGCGTATTAAACAATCGTGCTTATGCGTATGAATGTAAGTACGGAAAACAGTAAAGAAAATACGCTGCAATTTGTTTAAGAAAGTTCGGAGCTTAATCTCCTGCGTCTCCCCTTCTTTCGCAATCGGGAAGGATTCTACTAGAAGAATTTTATTGCAGCGACCCAAGCTAAAACCCACTCCTACGACCAGCAGCCGCAAGAACTCTTAGCAACACCACTGCACAACAGCCCGCAGGCTGTGTGTCTAACATCACTTATTTTATGCCTCAGTGAGAAAGACTACACACACTTCTTTAACGTCTCAGAACGAAAGACAACTAGACTTGTTTAACGTCTCTGTCCAAAGACTACAATGGATAGTTTTCAATTTGATTCAATCAGCTAATCTTATCAGCTTTCTCAAATATTAATGTGAGTGAATCGTGTGTGAGATTTACAGTGTATGCTCAATCTCTTGAAGATAAAATCTCACCCACTGGGAAGTGCTCCTATCCGAGCTGGTTTTTCCAAGGTCTCAGAGCTTGTGTTGTGCGTTTTTCTGTGTTTTTATTTTGGTTCGCACAACACTTCGCTCTTCTCGCGCTCTTCTTTCGTTTTGTGCGCCTTACTCTATCTTTGTTCGCATCTCACTCTGCTTGTGCTCTGATCTTGTTATTTATAGCCTGACGTGAAGATTAGTCCGTTGGACACAAAGTGGTAGCCGTTTGAAAAGTCTTCTGACATTTTGTACTTTGCGTCCTTTGTCCATAAATGTATCTACAAGCTTTTCTTCACTTTAAGCACGTGAGCCTGTACTTTGAGAAGACAATACAAGCAAGTCGATTTGAATACTGAAAAGCATTATGTGTATAGTTTGTATTCAAATCGCCTTGCTTGTCTTTTATTCTGCTTCTACTATTGATCTCTGCTCTTCTCTCTGTTCTGCTCTGATCTAGTCGCTGAGCTGATTTGACCTTAACCAGCTTGACAGCCTTTGCACCAGCTCGTAGATTTGATGGCATCTGCTGTGGTGCTATCCGAGCTGGTCTTTACTTCGAGCTGCTCTCCTCTTATCTGCTCTTGTCTGCTTCGAGTCTCCTTTTTCATCATACTCAGCAGGTCTCTTCTCTGAGCTGGTTTCTCAGCTGGTTCCTTCTTCCACTACAGCAACCTTCTGTTTCCCCATCATTAGCATCCAGCTTTTGCGGTTCCTTGATCAGGTTTTCTCTTCCCTGATCTGGTTTACCATCTCGGCTCTATTCTTCTCGTCAAGAGCCATTGTGTGCTTGCTTTTTTTCTTGGTCCATTCAGAGACCCATTCTTTTCATCAGAAAGCACACAGTTAATCAGTTCTGATTCAGTCTACCCAAGGACTGAGATCCCTATGATGAACTGGTTATAGCCACGCTCAGTGATCAGACGTGCACTTGATCACTGCTCTTGTATACAGCTCTGCACTTGAACACTTCTCTTGTACATTGCACGTGATCTGCGCTTGAGCCGTTCTGCACTTCATTTCATTCCTATGTGCTTGATCACCATGCTGCTCCTGGTCCAAGCTGGTGAACCAGCTTGGTGTTCCCTGCACTTCTGGAAGTAAACTGCTGTACCAGCTTGAGCGTCCCTTTACTGTTCCAGCTAGATATCTTCGACCAGTCCAGCTCAGGCGTCCCCTTACTGTTCCAATTTGGATATCTTTGTGTCTACTCTAAACTAAGTAAGCTGCGCATGTCATGTGGAGCGTTAGTACAATAATAGCAGATTTTGTGTGAATCAAAACTTAGATTCTGATCTGTATAAACAGATCCAACAGTTTTGCCGAGTATGTCGCCTTTAAGAGCTCCAATTCTCTTTGTGAAGAAGAATAAGGATGGATATATGAGAATGTGTGTCGAATTTCGGCAGCTGAACAAAGCAACGACAAAGAATAAGTGCCCACTATCGAGGATAGATGATCTGTTTGATTAGCTTCAGCGATCAGCAGTATACTCTAAGATTGATCTGGGATCTGGGTCTCATCAGTTGCAGATTAGGGACGCTGATGTAGCCAAGACGGAGTTCCGAACTAGATACGGACATTATGAGTTCCTTGTGATGTCGTTTGGATTGACGAATGCCCCTGCTGTCTTCATGAATTTGATGAACCAAATATTTAACGAGTACATTGATCACTTTGTGATTGTCTTCATCGACGACAATCTTGTGTATTCATGGAACAAAAGAGAGCATAATGAGCATTTGATATTAGTGTTGCAGACACTGAGGGACTCGCAGTTGTATGCAAAGTTCACTAAGTGTGAATTTTGGTTGGATAGGGTGATCTTTTTGGATCATGTCATTTTTGCACAAGGTATTTCGGTGGATCCTAGTAAGGTTGAGGCAGTTCTTGACTTGGAGCGACCTAGGAATGTTTCTGAGATCCGTAGTTTCTTGGGTTTGGCTGGATTATAGACGTTTCATCGATGGATTTTCTTCCATAGCCAGGCCGATGACGCAGTTGACTCAGAAAGATAGGAGATTTATCTGGACAGACGAGTGTGAGTCTAGTTTTCTTTTGCTCAAGGAGAAGTTTACTACTGCTCCTGTGTTGGATTTTACCTTCGGGTTTTGGAGGTTTTGCGATGTGTTTCGACGCTTCTCTGAGTGGTTTGGCTTGCGTGTTGATGCAGAACAGGCGAGTGATAGCTTATGCGTCTCGACAATTGAAACCCCACGAGACCAGATATCCCGTTCACGATTTGGAATTGGCATCCATTGTTTTTGCTCTGAAGATTTGGCATCACTATCTGTATGGTGACAAATTTGTGGTGTACACCGACCACAAGAGCTTGAAGTACATCTTCACTAAGTCTGATTTGAACATGAGGCACCGTCGTTGGATGGAATTACTCAAGTATTTTGACTGTGAGATTCAGTATTAGCATGGACGAATGAACTTAGTGGCAGATGACTTGAGTAGGAAAGCCTAGCCAGCGATGCTAACGTCTTTGAGTATATCAAAAGTCCATGAGCATTTGGGTACTCCTGTATGGCATTTTCAGCCGGATGATCAGTACTTTGTAGTTTTTTCTTTTCAGGTTGAACCACAGATTGTAGCGGATATTAGGGCAGCGCAGAGGAATGATCCATACATCCATGAGTTGAGGTGAAAGCACAGAATAGTCAGTCAGATGATCTTACTATTGCTCTTGATGGATATCTGAGATTTCGTGGTAGATTGGTAGTTCCAAATTTGATAGAAATGAAGGAAACTATCCTGAACGAGGCCCATTGTAGTCGTTACAGTGTACATCCGGGTGAGATGAAGATGTACCATGCCTTGAGATCTCACTATTGGTGGGAAGGCATGAAGAATAATATTTCTGGATTTGTGGCACGATGCTTGAATTTCCAACTGGTCAAGGCCGAGAGATGAGAGCTGGAGGATTGCTGAAAATTCTAGAAGTGCCCCACTGTCATTGGGAGCACGTTGCTATGGATTTTGTGACCCACTTACCTCGATCAAGCAGGGGATGTGATGCGATTTGGGTGGTTATTGACAGACTCTAAGTCAGCCCACTTCATTCCCTATGACATAAGGTGTTCCATGAAGAAAATGGCAAGAATGTACATAGACCATTTTGTTAGGTTGTATGGAATGCCGATATCGATAGTGTCTGATAAAGATCCTAGATTTACTTCCAGATTTTGGAAGAGTTTTCAAGCAGCAACGGTTTCGAGATTCGTGGAGTACAGGATATCACCCTCAGACAGATGGTTAATCTGAGAGAACTATACAGACTCTGGAAGATATGTTGTGAGCTGTTGTGATGGATTTCAGTGGCTGCTGGCAGGATTCTTTATCCCTGGTGGATTTTTCGTATAATAATAGCTACCAAGTGACTATCAGGATGGCACCATTTGAAGCCTTGTACGATAGAAAGTGCAGGTCACCGATTTGTTGGGAAGAAGTTGGAGAGAAACAGATGTCTACCGCTGAGTTTGTGATGCATATGAAGGAACAGATTGAACAGATTCGGAGTAGGATGAAGGCTGCACAAGATCGTCAAGCTAGATGATAGGATCAATATGGCACAAAAACAGCCCTAGGAGTTCAGAAGGGGCCGGGAGGGGGGGTTGAATGAACTCCTTGGTATTTTAAATTTTCGAAACCATTTAAAATAATTTTACAAGCAACCACTTAACTTAAGTCCGAGTTACCAGACCTAAGGTATCTCAAGTTTAAAGGCTGATTTCTCGGTTAACAAAAATGTGCGTAAAGAAACCGATTAATCAGTGAACAGTGTAATGCAGTAACTAAATGCGTAATTTAAAGAGTTAAGGGACAAGAGTTTGTTTTTGGAAGTTCGGATATAAATATCCTACGTCTCCCCTTCTTCCTTTTCAGGAAGGTTTCACTAGAAGATTTGATGCGTGCAGGCCTTCTACAAACACCCGATCACCGAGCCTCGCTCAAGGTGAACTCCTAGCAACTCCACAAACAATCACGCAGACGCAGCTGCTGGTTTTACAACACTTAGAATGATATTTTTCGAACTGCTTCATAAAACCAGTTCGTTACAGACTCAATAGAATATGACAGTGAAATACAATATTTTGAGACTGTAAATTCTCTGGTTTATAAACAATGAAACTCGATTCAAAAGATTGAACCAGAGAATAAACTCGAAGGTAAATCTATGAAGGCTTGTTTGAATATGACAGTGAAATACAATATTTTGAGACTGTAAATTCTCTGGTTTATAAACAATGAAACTCGATTCAAAAGATTGAACCAGAGAATAAACTCGAAGGTAAATCTATGAAGGCTTGTTTGAAAGTTCTTCGAGTTGTGAGCTTTTTGAGAATAGCTTCAAATTGCAATGCGCTCAGAAAATTGGCAGAGTGACGGTAAGTAACAATACCGAAGGAGATTTCTTCAATTCAAACTTCTGCTATTTATACTCTTCGCTCAACGGTCATTTGATTTGGCTAAGGAAATAAAATTCCTTTTGAAATTCTGATAATATGTAACCTTATATCCTGCTCCACCAATAGTAAATTGCACATCGTCAGAACCAGATTGTCGTTTTCCATAATTGTGCAATCACCGTATAACGTCCTCTGTAAGTTGTACTATTTACCCAAAATAGTACCGATATTGTCTCCTTAATTCCAAGGCAATTGTACGATTCTGTTATGGCCATCGATCTTTTCCAACTTGAGTATATGATCGAATTTGAATCAATTCATTGTTTGCACACCAGCTGATGACTTGAACATCTGAAAGTATGCACCAGCTGATAGCTTCAACTCCTGAAAATATGCACCAGCTGATCGCTTGAAATATCTCCCTTTATGTATATTGATGAATATGACGTAACGGCTGGTTACAACGCCTGAACACTTCATCACCTGATTTGTCCAACAGTTGAAATACCAACGGTTGATATACCAGTAGATGATTATATGCAAAACCCATCGGCTGAATCCTAGCGCTAATCCAATAAGTTGTCGTTTCAACTTATCCAAACGCTGTCGTTTTGAAATCTTTAACAAAACACGCTAACACTCAATTACTTGCGTCTGAAACTAAATTCAACTGCTGAATACCCTTGAAGAATCCAACTACTGATTACTAACCAACGGCTGATTGAATACCAAAAGCTAATCGTAGAATTCCAACGGCTGATCCAGTATGAGACACTGATAACCTGTAATAATTCAACCTCTGAAATAATCCCGAATATCAACATCTGATATCTAGCATCTGAAAATCTCAACGCAACATCTGAATACTTCCACTTAACAACCATCAGCTGAATATCAACCCGTCGACTGAAATATTCTATGTTCCAAATAGGTAGTTGATATCATCGTCTGTCTATCCAGATCTAGCTTAACTATATTATTTTGTTATCACCAAAACTTAATAAATTTTATCCTAACAATTTCCCCTTTTTTGGTGATGACAAAACTTAGCAGCCGAGATAAATGAATAGGCAAAAATAAATTGCACAAGGACTGCTAAAATCAAACTTCCATTACTGAAGAACTGTACATAAGATTTGTACAAAGAATCAACAACCATTCTATCCTAGCCAATCCTCAAAAGATCTCCAGAACGTTCCACCACTATCATATCGCCTTCTCTTCGAATAACCACTCCTATTGCCACCGCTTCTGCCTCTGCCTCGACCTTCTCTGCTCATACTACCACTAAATCTGTCCACTATATCTGTTGTACGAACATTATCACCACCTGTATTTCCACTGCCTCTGTTTTGATCATCAGGAGGTGGTTGAGGGCGGCTGCTACGAAATTGCCCTTTTTGTCATTGCCACCACGGTTGATATAAGCAATAAGTTCGCTCAGTTGGTCGGTGATGTGATTGAGGGTTTCCTGTGCCTGAGCACTAAATTCTAATAAATCATTGCGAGTAGCGGCCACCTTCTCATCCAAAGATGTTACTTTGGCATTAAGTGCTCCAAATTCCTTTCGAAAATCCATCGAATCAGCAGTGACAGCAGCACTGTGAGCCAGAAAATCTTTCATAAAATCATTGAAACGAAGGGTCTGGACATCATCGAGAGTGCGGCCATCTTGTCGAACATTTTGAATCAACTTTCGAAGGTCTTCTCCTTGTTGTAGCAGAGCGTCCGAAGGCCCTTGTCAAGTGTAGTGAGCCTGGATAAAACATCATTTTGAGAATCATTAAGTTTCATAATATCCTCTGACTGACTGGCAAGACGCTCTGATAGAGATGTTCTGAGATTGTCAATAAAAGCAGAAAGATTTGTAGCGACAGTCGGTAGCGAAGGCTGATTTGGAGTTGCATCATCTCCCAAAAGAATGTCATTGTCAATAAAGTTCATGGAAGAATCAGATGTGGTGGTTGGAGAGGCTAATCGCCTGATCGATGTCCATCTGGTTATCTTCATCCTCAACAACTGAACTGAATGCTAACTGTACCTTTTGACTGGCTACTGAAACAGAAGAGCTCTGTACACTGGGAAGGGCAGAAACTGAACTCTGAATTCTCTGTACATCTCGCAACGCTGTCCTCTCAAAAACAATAGACGAAACAAAACTGCGAATGTCTGCGATACTTAACCCATTGAATAAGCTGTATTGAACAGAAACTGTGCAAAACTGAGATAATCTGAGAGAGAGAATAGTCGGCTGTCGAGAGACAAAACAAGAAACTGGCTCAATAATCTCAAGAGATCGACAAAAGTTAACTGAACCTACTGGTAGCAATTTTCCAGAAACTAAGAATTCACCAACCGCTAAGCACACATCAGCCCATCTCTTCTTCATCAACTTGAATAAAGCACTGACTGCTGGAAGAGTGTCTACATAAGACAACTGCCTTGGAACATCATTATTTACAGTCGGCTTACGAATCTTCACCCAATGATCACTGCATGGTTCAACGACCCAAACTCCATCAACGAGAATCATAGTATCCAGCACTTAGATGGAGTGTTGGTGTTGGTTTTGGCTATGACGGCACCGCGATCACGTGGGCGCCCTTCAAAAATCTTCGAGCAGCACGTCTTATTCCACGTAAGACCGTGTGCTGTTGCCTGTTCCTTCAACTCTTCTAACACAAAAGAATGAATATTAGATAATCTATCCAAGATTTTGTGGTCAACTGCAGACGAACCATTTCCGGGGGCAAAATTTATTTTTCTGGCCTCCAAGAATTTTCTGATCAACAGTTCTCTGTACTTGGTTAAAATGTACATCCTCCTGTTGAGGGCTACTCTTGTCGACTCTGATTCTCCCCACGATAAAACGAGTTCCTCCTTAGCAGAAATGTCTTCCACTTTCAAACTGGCTAGTTTCTTAAAGCTAAACGAATTAAAGAATCTGTCAACATCATCTATAATCTTTTCCCGCAACTGTACAAGGCACTCAATGTCTGCAAGGATCAGCAAAACTTGTTCCGCTCTTCTCGGTAGACTGCGGTAGATATCGCCAATCCGGTCCACGACCAGAAACGAGACTCCTTCGTCAGCCTGCACTAGAAGGACTGACGAGATCAGCACGAACGGATTCTCCTCGTCGAATCGGCCGGAAACAATTTTCCGGCGAAGACGGGCGGCGGCGGCGGCGGCGCACGACGGGGCGGCGGCGGCGGCTATAGAGGAGAGGAGGGGTCGGCGGCCTATGAGATTAGGGTTAGGGTTTAGTGCATGAGTTATGTTTGATTAGGTCTAAGTCTATATTAAATAGACTTGGTGATGGGTTTGGATCCGGCCCAACGGGCCCGGGTCCAACAGATGAACATTCGGTTCATCCCCATCACCGAGACTTCATCGTAACTCCGATCGTCGATCAGATCGGACGGATCGACTCAGTTTCCAAAACTGAATACAATGATCTGAAAAACCATTTTTCAGAACCCTAGTGCAAAATGACCGTTTTGCCCCTCAGCCTCGGGAAATCTCGGTTTGACCCGAGTTGACTTTTAGGAAGTCGCACTCCCAAAATCCTATTCTCGTGCTCAACACATTGAGCTGAGTATCCGTGCGGGAATCTCGAATCTAGTACTTGTGTGACCCTCAATGGTTCAGGGATACAGCTAGCCGTGGGCCCACAACCATTGTGGCTCCGGAATCACAATTCCGGACCTGCCCAACGGATCATGGTAAAGCGTCTAGAAACATCGCCCCATGATCCCCTAGGTATCACTGATAGTGCCTGCAAGAACCAGTTGGTCGTGGTTAGCGTACAGTACGGTCCTTTCAATCATATATCCCGATCAGATCAACGACCATTGATAAATCGAGAGTCGCTAAAGATCCGATAGCTATGCGTACATCTTGGAGATCAAATAGTGACATCGCGAGTGTAACTAGGTAAACACATTTACCTAAAACACTTCTAGTACTCTGGCCAGAGATTTATACACTATTATCCCCTCAGATAGCATAGGATATCCACGCATGTCTGCGAGCGGTGAATCCTCGACAACGATGCATCGACTCCTACATGCATCGGGGTCTCACCCAATCCCGACGCCTTATGACCCCAAGTAAGTCGGCAAACGGGTCAAAGTGAGACGCCTATCATGTAGAGTCTCAATGACGTTTCGAGTCGTGAGGACTAATCAGTACAACCAAGACCTCGGACTTATTCACTCGACAAATGGTAACCACTTGGAAAGTCCGAAGGATGGTAGTTCGATAGATCACCGGGTCACTATCTATCTGCATGCTCAGAACATCACAATTTTCCCTACCAATGAAACATGGTACTTCGTATCGCAGATACTAGTCTTGAACTCGGGCGGCCTTATCCTCATTTTGACGGCCCAATCGACTAGGAACATGTTCAGAATACACAGCGACTATTAGATGTGTTTCATGATAGCCGTCATACCCACTATCACATCTAACATACACTTAGGTGTATTCTAGGTCTTTACTCAACGCAATTGTAAATCATTACACACATAATGAAAGTAAAGAACGCCATATAAAAGAATGCGAATATCATATATATAAAGATTGTTTCATACAAGAGTCTATAAACCCACACGCCACAAGTTGGCTAGTTGGGCATCTACTCTAACAATCTCCCACTTTCCCTAAAGCCAACTACTCATCAGACGCAGTCCCCATGTTTCGCGATGTTTTTCAAACAAGGGTCCTGGCAAGGGTTTCATAAGTGGATCAGCAACGTTGTCCGCAGAGGCGACTCTCTCAACTGCTATGTCACCTCTAGCCACAATATCCCAGATTATGTGGTATTTCCTAAGTATGTGTTTGGATCTTTGGTGAGACCTAGGCTCCTTTGCTTGCGCAACGGCACCCGTGTTGTCGCAGTACACCGGGACTGGACCAACTCCATTAGGAATGACGCCCAACTCTTGGACGAAATTCCTTATCCAAACGGCCTCCTTAGCAGCAGCTGATGCTGCAATGTACTCAGCCTCAGTGGTTGAATCCGCGATGGTGTCTTGCTTGGAACTCTTCCAAGAGACAGCACCACCATTGAGCATGAATACAAATCCAGAGGTTGATTTCGAATCATCCACGTCACACTGGAAGCTAGAGTCAGTGTAGCCTTCCAGTTTCAGTTCACCACCCTCATAGACCATGAACATATTCTTAGTCCTTCGTAAGTACTTGAGAATATCCTTCACGGCCTTCCAATGCAATTGGCCGGGGTTGGCCTGGTAGCGGCTCGTGACACTCAAAGCATATGCGACATCCGATCTAGTCGAGATCATGCCATACATAATACTACCTATAGCCGAGGCATATGGACACGTGCCATACTCTCTATCTCTTCATCAGTCTTTGGACACATAGACTTAGATAGAGTGACTCCGTGGCACATAGGTAGGTGTTCTCTCTTGTACTCTTCCATAGAGAACCTCTTAAGTATGATATCGATGTAGGTAGCTTGGGTGAGTCCGAGCATCCGTTTAGATCTATCCCGATAGATCTGTATTCCAAGAATATAAGATGCTTCACCCATGTCCTTCATCGAAAATCTACTAGACAATCATACTTTAGTTGACTTCAACATTCCTACATCATTCCCAATGAGTAGAATGTCATCAACATAAAGTACTAGGAACGTCACAGCACTTTTAACTACCTCTTTATATACACACGGCTCCTCGGGATTCTTGATGAAACCAAATTCCTTGATTGTTTCATCGAATCTCAGGTTCCAACTCCGCGATGCTTGTTTGAGACCGTAGATCGATCTCTGAAGCTTTCATACCTTATGCTCGCTTCCAACAGATGTGAAACCCTCAGGCTGCGTCATATAGATCTCTTCCTTAATGTTTCCATTAAGTAACACAGTTTTCACATCCATTTGCCATATCAACAATTCCTTCGGGAGGGTTAACGAGAGTCCAAACTTGGTAGGCATGCATTGAGTCAAACTCAGACTGCATTGCTTCAAGCCACAAATTAGAATCAGCATCGGAAATTGCCTCCTTGAAAGTTCTTGGATCAGATCCAACAACTTGATCACCTTGATCATCTTCAAGGAGAAAACCATATCTCTCAGGAGCTCTAGGAATCCTTTCGGATCTCCTAGGTGCGACCATATCTGGTACTGGTTCAGTGGGTGCGGGAGATTCACTTGGTACTTCAGTTGGTTCTCGAACCTCTTCGAGTTCTACTATTTTGCCCTTTCTATCAAGTAGAAATTCCCTTTCCATAAAGGTGGCATTTCTAGAGACAAGCACTTTTGTCTCGCTGGGATAGTAGAAATAGTATCCAATGGAATTCTTTGGATACCCAATGAAGTAGCATAAGATGGATCTCGTATCCAGCTTATCTCCCACTGTCTGCTTCATGTAAGCAGGACATCCCCAAATCCTCATAAATGAGTACTTGGGCGGTTTGCCCATCCATATCTCATACGGAGTTTTATCCACTGCCTTGGTGTGGACATTGTTCAACAACATGACCGCTGTTTCGAGCGCATAGCCCCAAAACGAGGTCGAAAGCTCAGTGAAGCTCATCATAGATCGAACCATGTCCAACAAGGTCCGATTACGACGCTCCGCTACACCATTGAGCTGTGGTGTGGCCGGAGGGGTCCACTGTGAGAGAATCCCATTCTTCCTCAGATAGTCTTGAAACTCAGTACTTAAGTATTCACCACCTCGATCAGATCGAAGTGCTTTAATACTTTTGCCTAATTGATTTTCTACTTCAGCCTTGAATTCCTTGAACCTTTCAAAGAATTCAGACTTGTACTTCATCAAGTACAAGTACCCGTATCTAGAATAATCATCGGTGAAGGTGATGAAGTATGTGTGACCGTATTTTGTACCAATATTAAACGGGCCGCAAACATCAGTATGGATCAAATCCAATAGGCCTTGGGCACGTTCACCCTTGCCCTTGAAGGGTTGCTTGCTCATCTTTCCTTTCAGACAAGATTCACAAGTCGGTAGGGAGTTGATGTCTGACAGATCAAACAAGTCACTCCTAAATAACTTGTTCATCCTACTTAGGTAAATGTGACCTAGCCTAGCGTGCCAAAGTTGTGTTGGGTTCAAGTTATCGTGTTTCCGTTTAATCGTTGTTGTGTGTGTTTCGATATCGCGAGTTGGAACGTCTTTTAATCTTAAGGTGTATAGATCATTTTCGCGTTCCCCAATTCCAATTAAACATTCATTCTTGTAAATATTGCAAATCTAATTAGCAAACATACAAGAATATCCATCTCTATCAAGCATAGGAATAGAAATAATGTTTTTAATTAATTCAGGAACAATAAAACGTCTCGTAACAACAACTTAAAATTTGAAGACATAAATAAATGAACATCTCCTATAGCTACTGCAGCAACTCTTGCTCCATTTCCAAGCCTCAAGTGGGTCTCACCCTCTCTAAGACGTCGACTTCTTGTCATCACCTGCAAATCATTGCAGATATGAGATCCACATCCGGTATCAAGTACCCAAGAAGTTGAATTTAGAGACATATTTATTTCAATATAGAACATACCTTTTGTAGTTCGCAACTGCTCGAGGTACTCCTTGCAGTTCCTCCTCCAATGCCCAGCCTTGTGGCAGTGGTGGCAAACGTCCTCGCTCTTGTTAGGCTTAGAAGCCTTTGCCTTCGGCTTCTTGGCAGACTTTTCCTCTTTTGCAGGAGCAGAACGCTTCTTGCTCTTGCGTCTGGGTCCCTTCTTCGCAGAGGAAGAAGAACCTAGAAGGAGGACGGGTTTGTCCTTCTTTATAGTCCC
>KV016795.1:53750-73620 GCA_001598015.1 Dorcoceras hygrometricum
ATTGGGCACGGCTTTCGATCACCCCAATCATGCAATTAATCTAATTAACATGCATAATTTTAAATAATCTAATTATTTATCGTAAAATCATATTCTAATTACGAAATCGTATTTTATAATAAAATCGTATTTTGCGAAAAACAATTTTAATTAACAAAATCATATTTTATTACAAAATCACATTTCATAATTAAAATCACATTTTACTAATTTTAATTGTATCAAATTGGGTTTAAAACAATTTTAGGCCCAAAAACTTAAAATTTCAAAATCGATCAAAATCGGGCCCGACATCGCATACCGGCCCGAAAACTTCACGGGCTGCCCGGGACAGGCCCGAACCAAACCCTAGAAGAAATCAGACCAGCCGTCACGACATCGCTGGAAACTCCCCGGAACGGAGGCCGGCCGGCGGCCGCCATCGAAAATCACGTGCTCCGCAAGGGCGCACGGCAGCGCGCATCACCGCGCCACCTTGCGCGCATCCAGCGGCGTGTAACGCCTCGACCAGCAGCGGCCGCGAGGTCGTGCAACGCGTCCAGCCAGTGGCACTTCGTCTGGCCAGCAGGCGCCACGAGTCGCACGGCGTCGCAGCACAAGCGCGCGCAACGGGCGCTCCACCAACGTCGACCAGCGCCTCCAGCATCGACCATTGTCACGCGAGGCGGCGCCAAGCGCCCGGCGGCGACGCGCGATGATCACGCATGCCTCGCCCGTCACGTGCACGCTCATGCGCGCAGCGGCGCCCATCATCAGCCTCCCTTGCGCGGCCAGCGCGCAAGTCGCGCGCACGAGGAGGCGGGGGGCGCCGTCGCATGCGGCGGCGGCACGGCCGTGGTCCGTGGTTCAATGATTTTGATTCTTCCGATCTGAAATTTGAGATGTTAGATACAATTATGGCAATTCGTATGATCAGATCCGAAAAACACTGGCTCTGATACCACTGTTGGGGATCCGGATCCGCCCCCCGGCGAGGCAGCGGAAGAACATAGAATAAATAGCCGGGAGACGATCAATACGAAAAATTCAATAACAGTTATCGACATACATAGGGGGTTCAAAACCACTACCTTGCTGGCACTTGTGCCTGGCTCCAACCGTAGTTACAATAACGTCGGCTCTTCTCGGTAGACTGCGGTAGATATCGCCAATCCGGTCCACGACCAGAACTGAGAGTCCTTCGTCAGCCTGCACTAGAAGGACTGATGAGATCAGCACGAACGGATTCTCCTCGTCGAATCGGCCGGAAACGATTTTCCGGCGAAGACGGGCGGCGGCGATGGCGGCGCACGGCGGGGCGGCGGCGGCGGCGGCTATAGAGGAGAGGAGGGGCGGCGGCCTATGAGATTAGGGTTAGGGTTTAGTGCATGAGTTATGTTTGATTAGGTCCAAGTCTATATTAAATAGACTTGGTGATGGGTTTGGATCCGGCCCAACGGGCCCGGATCCAACAGATGAACATTCGGTTCATCCCCATCACCGAGATTTCATCGTAACTCCGATCGCCGATCAGATCAGACGGATCGAATCAGTTTCCAAAACTGAATACAATGATCTGAAAAACCATTTTTCAGAACCCTAGTGCAAAATGACCGTTTTGCCCCTCAGCCTCGGGAAATCTCGATTTGACCCGAGTTGACTTTTAGGAAGTCGCACTCCCCAAAATACTCTTCTCGTTCTCAACACATTGAGCTGAGTATCCATGCGGAAATCTCGAATCTAGTACTTGTGTGACCCTCAATGGTTCAGGGATACAGCTAGCCGTGGGCCCACAACCATTGTGTATCCGGAATCACAATTCCGGACCTGCCCAACGGATCATGGTAAAGCGTCTAGCAACATCGCCCCATGATCCCCTAGGTATCACTGATAGTGCCTGCAAGAACCAGTTGGTTGTGGTTAGCGTACAGTACGGTCCTTTCAATCCATATATCACGATCAGATCAACGACCATTGGTAAATCGAGAGTCGCTATAGATCCGATAGCTATGCGTACATCTTGGAGATCAAATAGTGACATCGCGAGTGTAACTAGGTAAACACATTTACCTAAAACACTTCTAGTACTCTGTCCAGAGATTTATACACTATTATCCCCTCAGATAGCATAGGATATCCACGCATGTCTGCGAGCTGTGAATCCTCGACAACGATGCATCGACTCCTACATGCATCGGGGTCTCACCCAATCCCGACGCCTTATGACCCCAAGTGAGTCGGCAAACGGGTCAAAGTGAGACGCCTATCATGTAGAGTCTCAATGACGTTTCGAGTCGTGAGGACTAATCAGTACAACCAAGACCTCGGACTTATCCACTAGACAAATGGTAACCACTTGGAAAGTACGAAGGAGGGTAGTTCGATAGATCACCAGGTCACTATCTATCTGCATGCTCAGAACATCACAATGTTCCCTACCAATGAAATATGGTACTTCACATCGAAGATACTAGTCTCGAACTCGGGCGGCCTTATCCTCATTTTGACGGCCCAATCGACTAGGAACATGTTCAGAATACACAGCGACTATTAGATGTGTTTCATGATAGCCGTCATACCCACTATCACATCTAACATACACTTAGGTGTATTCTAGGTCTTTACTCAACGCAATTGTAAATCATTACACACATAATGAAAGTAAAGAACGCCATATAAAAGAATGCGAATATCATATATATAAAGATTGTTTCATACAAGAGTCTATAAACCCACACGCCACAAGTTGGCTAGTTGGGCATCTACTCTAACAAAAATTTGTTCCTTCACCGGATGACCCTTAACTGGGTCTTTCTCCTGAACAGGCTTCTTCCCCTTTTCATCCGGTTTGATCTTAGGAAGACTGGCCAGGTACCAGGTCCTTTCATCAACTCCTGGAATTTTGATGCTTTGGACCAAAGTAATCTTTGTAATTTCCACACCAGCAGAAGGCAATGGGACATCCACTGGAACGGTCATTAAGATGTCCTCCACAGACTTCGCCTCATCTGCTGATAGTTCACCAGCCTCTGTCTCTGTTTCCTCCACCGACTCTTCCACAAAATAATCAGCTGCAGCATCTGCCCTGCTAACAGCCGCATCAACAATTTGTAACTGCTGGTCCCCAACATCAATTGTTTCCATCTCCTCATCTTCCGTGTCACTGGCCGTTTCAAAGACTTGCTCAGAGTCATGATCAATCAGCACTTCATATGGAAGATCAAACCAAGGTACCGAATCATCAGCTGTCCCAGCTAGTTGATCTCCAACATTAGACGTACCAACTCCATGATCTTCCTCATTAGCTTCAATATGAGCGATTTCAGCCAACACTTGCTCAATGATGTTGTCCACATCATCAACCGATGTGGGTATAGCCTCCTCAGGAATAGGCTCTACTGCTGGTTCAGTAGTATTTTCAACAACTGTCTCCTCATCAGCTGTTGGTTCTGCTATCTGTTCATCCATATGCTCAACGGCTGGTTCTTGTTCACCAGTCGCAGCAGCAACCTCAACAGCTGGTTTCTCTTCAGCAGATATATCTTCATCATCAGGGACAGCTGATGGAGCTTCCCTTGAATCCTCCACTATAGTCTCTTCGGCAGCTGCAACAGGAATTGGCTCAATGATTTGAATGGGAACCGCTTCTAGTGCCACTGCCACCATCTCCACATTATCTGTCAAAGAACCAGATTTCTTCTTAGTCGTCCTCTTCTTTTTGACTACTGGTTCAGCAACAGGAACAGCAGCTGGTCGTTTCTTTGATGCAGCCTTTTTCTTGGGTGCCCTCGTTACCTTTGGTGCATCAGCAGCTCCTTCTGCACCAACTTTCTCATTCAGAACAATGTAGCGATGAACTGTCTTGTCTGTTAAAATCTTTGAAGAGGGAAACTCCGAAGATTCTCCTAGTTCCAGGTTTGGAACATTTTCCAGTAAGAGACTGATCTGAACGGCATATCCCTTGGCTTGCTTTGATCCTGGAGTCACCATCTTCTTAAGAATATTGAACAATATACTGGTCCAGTTAATCCTCACTCCACAGACGATTGCCGTTAGCATCAAAAACTTCTCCATGGTGATTGCATTAAAAGACCCGGCCTTTACCGATAAGGTCTTTTCCATAATATCACAGAGAAGACGGTACTCAAACTTCATTTCCTTCTTCTTCCCAGACATGCTTACCGGCTCACCAGACAAGGAAACGATGCTCCTCGCATCAAATACTAGATCCTTGGGAATCTCCGATAACTCTGACAGACCTTCTAGCGGAAGTTCAAATGTCTCAGCAAACAACTGTTCGAAAATCTCCATTGTAACCCCATGCACTGTACTGACAACCACACCATCCCGGACTGAAGCATTCTCAAAGAAGTCGACCAAAGCATCTTCATAGATTACTGTGGGACAACCCAAAAATCCCTCTAGGCCAGATGCCATTAGGGCTTGAAACATAGACACCATACCTGGGTCGTCCATGGCCAAAACAGATTCAAATTTGACATGAAGAGTGTTGGTGTAGTACGAAGATTCCATTGTCAATAGTCGAAAGATTACGAGAGATTGTCTGAAAAATATACGCAGAAAAACACAAGAGAATACGAGAATACCAGAGAGCAAAGTTTGCAAGGTAAGCGTTAGAAAAGAGGAAAACACTGTAAATATGTAAGGAATGCGAAAAGGTGAAAGAATAGGAAACGGTGTAGAAGTCACAACTGGTGCAGTAAATGTAAGAACATCACTGCTGGTTTAATATATTGTTGAGGGTGGCAGGAGCTGGTCACAAATAAACATCAGCTGTATATATGTAACAATTGAGTGTGTCCAGTCATGACATATTCAGCTGACGTCACGCTTAACAACCCAGCTCTTGGTTCTCCCTATGGCTGATAATCTCCCAACGCGAAAAGCTTACCTCAGCTGATAGTCTTATCGTTCCCCCTGAACAAAAGACTTACAGCTGATTCAAGCGACAGCTGACAACCTGCAAGAATGCGTTAGCTCACAGACAATCAAGACAATTCAAGGAGACCTAATATGTTTCTAAAATAAGAAAACTTAGCGTCTGGTAGAGGCTTTGTGAAGATGTCAGCTACTTGCTGCTTAGTCGACACATACTCCAGCCGGACGTCTTTCTTTATCACGTGGTCCCTTATAAAATTATGCCTGATGTCGATGTGCTTTGTTCTCGAATGCAGTACTGGATTCTGGGTGATCGCGATCGCACTAGTGTTGTCACAGAGAATAGGCGCTTCAGAAGCATCGACTCCATAGTCCTTCAGCTGATGTTGTATCCAAAGGATTTGAGCACAGCAGCTACCAGCTGCAAGATACTCCGCTTCAGCTGTTGACGTTGCGATGGACGTCTGCTTCTTACTAAACCAGGAAATCAGTCGATCCCCTAAAAATGGACAAGTCCCACTTGTGCTCCTGCGATCAATCCTGCATCCTGCGTAATCTGCATCACTATAACTAATTAGTTGAAAGCCTGAGTCTTTGGGATACCAAAGACCCACGTTGGAAGTACCCTTTAAATATTTCAATATTCGCTTTACAGCTATGTAATGCGATTGCTTTGGCTCTGCTTGGAATCTAGCACACATACAGACAGCAAACATGATGTCTGGTCTGCTAGCAGTTAAGTATAGCAAAGAGCCTATAATACCACGATAAAGAGATACCTCAATGACAGTACCAGCTTCGTCTTTATCCAGTTTGATTGAAGAGCTCATAGGGGTAGCAGCTGCTGAGCAATTGTCCATGCCAAATTTTTCAGCAGTTCTTTCGTATATTTCGCCTGGTTGATGAATATACCATTCTCCAGCTGTCTAACTTGTAAACCCAGAAAGAATGTCAGCTCCCCCATCATACTCATATCGAATTTGTCCTGCATCAACTTGGAAAACTTCTGGCACAATTTGGGGTTAGTTGACCCAAAAATAATATCATCAACATATATCTGAACCAATAAAACATGATCAGCTTTCACGAATTTAAACAGTGTCTTATCAACTGTGCCTATTGTGAAATCATGCTAAATTAAGAACTTAGATAGTGTGTCATACCAAGCTCTGGGTGCTTGCTTCAACCCATACAGAGCTTTATCCAGTTTGTAAACAAAATCTGGATGTGTATGATTTACGAAGCCAGGAGGTTGTGCAACATACACTTCCTCTGTTAAAACGCCATTAAGAAAGGTCGAGTTCCTATGACTGAATGGTTAGAAAGTCTAGGTACAAGTGTCCAAACATTGTTACGTTTAAACTGATTAAGTTCTTCTTGCATTGTTTCTATCCAGCTGGGGTCAGCTAATGCCTCATCTATCTGCTTAGGTTCTATATGCGAGATGAAAGCAGAATCAAAATGATCATGCATTAGCTGGTCTCGTGTGCGAACAGGAGATTCTAAATTACCTATGACTTGCTCGGGTGGATGATTTTTATTCCACCGGGGATCAAGTCCAATTGGATTTGATCCTTGTTCCCCCTGTGTCGCTGGCTGGTTTGCAACTGCTAGATTAGCTGATGCCAATAGATGTTGAGCATTGTTGGCTTGTGCGTCTGCTTCCAGCTATTGTGATCGTTGTTCCAGATGTGAGCGAGGATCAGCTCTTGTTTCAGTTGATGGTCTGGATACCAGCTGATTCACTTGCGACTGGTTGTTCAGACGTTGGTCTTAATACTGAATGATATGATGTTCTCGCGCCTTGTTGTCCAGCTGGTGGTTTAGATACCAATTGGTAATTTATTCTTCCAACTGATCTGTTAATTCTACTTCTCAGTCTAGCTAGTATGTTCTCTTAATTGAAGACCACTATTTTTCTGCTCTTCGTCTCAATTTCTTCGAATTTCCTCAACTTGATTATCCTTTTCTGGCTAAGCATCTTAGAATTGGTATCAGCTTTTGACTTAGTCCCCAGCTGGTTTTTCCTAAACCAGCACATCTCAATATCATGAGCTGGTTTGACCTTGACCAGCTTGACAAAAATACCTTTGCTGGTTTGTCCTTACCCAGTATATCTGAATACGTTGAGTTGATTTTTCCTTAACCAGCTTGGATTTTCTCCGACTGGTTTCTTCGTCCAACTGTGTAAGCTACGTCCGGATCTGATGCCTTTAGTCTTGATTATATCTCTTTTATTTTTCATCACCAAAACTTCTGAAATTTGCTCTAACACAGCTTATGCCTAAGCTGATACCACTAAGCAACACAGCACAACACTCAAGATCTGAACATTCCAGAGCACCCAGAACATCCCTAAGCTGAATCAAGCTAAGACTCCAGTTCGCATCAGCTACGCTGCATAGCACCAGAGCTGCTCACGCCTAAGCTTTTTTCCCCAGAAATAGCTCATGACTGGTCTGATAACTACGAACTGTTCTCATCCAAGATGAAGACAGCAAACAGCACTGGCCTACATAAGACACTACTACCAGCTTACGCCTAAACTGATACCACTAAGCTACACAGCACAGATACTCATGATCTGAACATTCAGCTCAGAGTAACCAGAACATCCCTAAGCTGAATCCAGCTAAGACTCCAGTTTGTATCAGCTACGTCGCACAACGCCTCCTAGAGCTGGTCACTTCTAAGCCGTTTTCCCCAGAAATAGCTCGCGACTGGTCTGATAACTACGAACTGCTCTCATCCAAGCTGAAGACAGCAAACAACACTGGCCTACATAGAACGCTACTACCAGCTTATGCCTAAGCTGATACAACTAAGCGACGCAGCATAACACTCACGATCTGAACATTCACCTCAGAGCACCGAGAACATCGCTAAGCTGAATCCAACTAAGCCTCCGGTCCGCATCAGTTACACTGCATAACGCTTCCCAGAGCTACTCACTTTTAAGCTGTTTTCCCCAGAAACAGCTCGCGACAAAAACCAACGTACCACCCAACTATGCAGTTCGGTTCAGAACCGTTCCTCATAGATCAGCTTAAATTTCATTGTTAAAATGCAAGAAAAGGCTAGAGAAGAAAGAGGAATATTACGTAGAAAGCTAGCAAGGAAGAAAAGAGGAAAAATATGAAAATTATGTAGAAAGCTTACAACGATTTTAATATGGAATAAATGTCATGCTCAAACAACAACGGATTGAACGAAACTGTTGTCATTTGCTTTAAAAACACACTCAATGACAATGGTTTTTAAGACACCGTTATTGTTTCCCAACATCATTTTTAAAAAATCACGATCAATGTCAACGACTTTAATTAAATTGTTGTCATTGCGCCAAAAACAATACCATACAACATCGGTTTTAATAACCGTTGTCATGTTGGTTGAAAACACGCTCATCAACAACGTCTTTCACCAAAACCATTGTTATAAAATAAAAACAACAGTTCTGTATTGTTAAAGGACTGTTTTGTTATAGTGAGATTTCTTCTTCAAGATTCCATGAAGAAAAGCCGTTTTCACATTTATCAGTTCTAGATGTAGATCAAAAACCACACATAATGCTAACATGACTCTGACTTTATTGAGCCGAACCACATGAGAATATATCTTGTTGAAGTCAATGCCTTCTTTCTGAGCATACCCTTTCACCACTAATCAGGCACGATACCATCTACTTGGTTATTGCCATCACATTTGATCTTATAGACCCATCTATTATCGATGGCGCTACTCCCTCATGGTAGGGTAACTAGATCTCAAGTTTCATTCCTCTCTAAAGCCTCCAATTCTTCCTGCATTGTTTTCATCCATAAGAAAACATCCGAGCTTCGAGTGGGCTCTTGGAAACTCAATGGCTCATCATCCTCTGTTAGTAGACAGTATGCAAATTGCTTTCAGTGACGTAATCTGAAAGCCAACCTTTTCATAAGAAATTTGATCTTTGTCTGTCTTATTTTCCACCTGAATTGTAGTAGTTTCTGATTGTGCGCCTTTGTCTCCATTCACTTTATCTTCCTCAAAGATAGCATCCCTACTGATGACAACTTATGAAAGTAGGATCCTACAAGGGAAACCCCTTCACTCCATCAGCATAGCCCAAGAAGATACATTTTCTGGATTTAGAATCCAACTTTGATCTTTCTTGTTCGTTGTACAAAACGTACACAGGACTTCCAAATGTATGCACCCGAGAATAATCCAATGGCTTTTCAGTCCATAGCTCCATTGGAGTTTTCAATTCAATCGCTACTGACGGAGATCGATTGATAACATAACAAGTAGTTTTTACTCCTTATGCCCAGAATGACTTGGCTAGGCCCGCAGTATTCAGCATAGCTCTTGTTCTATACAACAAGGTTATGTTCATCCGCTCTGTCACTCCATTTTTTTAGGTGTGTAAGTCGTCGTGAATTTGTATTTTGATGCCCCCATGCTGGCAAAATGCATCAAAACTCATTACTGATATATTCTCCTCCATTTTCAGTCCCCAAACACTTTATTTTCTTTTAAGAATCAAGTTCAACCCACGCTTTGAATACTTTGAGAACTTCAAACCCATCTAATTTCTTCTTGATTGGATACACCTCATATCCTAAAGATATCATCAATGAACGAGACAAAGTATCTCGCTCCTACTAGGATACAGCCGATACTTGCCAAACATCTGAAAGAATCTGCTCCAAGGTGCGTTCACTTTTGGCTGTAGAAGTGCCAAACTTCAATCTTTGTTGTTTACTGGTAACACAATGCTCACAAAAAGGTAAGACCACTTTTGTAAGCCCTGGTAATAGCTTTCGTTCAGAGAGAATTTTCAATCCCCGTTCTGAAATATGTCCGAGCTTTCTATGCCATAACATTGATAATTCTTCTCCTGAACCACTTGATGCAACAGCTAGTTCTGCTTCTTTATGTGTTTGCCCCAACAGAACATATAGATTTGCCGCAACATTTTCCTCCTTTATCACCACAAGCGCGCCTCTCACGACTTTCATGATCCCACTCTCGATACGAGTTTTACACCCGACATCATCCAATTGTCCCAATGATTTTTTGTCAGGATCTTCACATGTCGTACCTCCTGTATGGTGCGAATATTGTCATCAAACATTTTGATTTTGATGGTACCAACCCCAGCATTTCTAAAGCATGATTCTCCTGAGACTGGTTCATTTTGAATATAGACTCTCCTGAGACTGGTTCCTTACGGTCTGTATTCAAAAATGATCGACCACCGGAGAGATATTGTTGGTTATGTGATGATAAGCTGATCTATGAATCCGATAGACTCTGAAGTAGAAGCTCAGTACATTCTTTTTCCTCTAGCATATGCCCCATTGAGGTGAACTGGGCAAATAAAGTATTTAGTGTGTTGATATGATCGTTCATCGATGAAGATTCCGTCATCTGAACAGTATACAACTTTCTCTTTAGGAAAATCTTGTTGTGGAGTGACTTGAACTCGTACATCTATGTCAGAGTATCCCAAACAACTTTTGCCGATTTTATTTCAACGATACTTGAAATATATATGAAAGAAGGAAGAATTGTGGGATTTCGGGATACGTGGTATGGCATCACGGGAGCTCCGAAAGAAACTTCCATTTGGAATTTGTGAACTTGCTGACTACTTGGTAAGTGCATGTCTGCACATGCTGAACATCCATGTGTTTTATTTTTGAAAGTTTGTATATGAAATAAAAAAATGGTTGCTTGATTTTAGCGGCACCATCTTTCTCCGATCGAGAGAAGTCATGGTGTTCGGTCCCACCTCGGCTCTCTCCATATTAAGAAAAATAGAAATCAATCGTTAACGCATGAATAATCTACCGACGAGTGTCTTAATGGATTATATTGTTATGACACCCTATTGGTTTGAATTCTGATCATCATCTCTAGATACGGTCGAATTACAATATGAAGAAATCACATCACATTATCACAATCTTAATAGTATTTAGTTTGATTTCCGACATACTTATGAACGGGTGAATAATTAGCAATATTTCTACTACAAGATTGAAAAGAGTCTCAAGCAATGATGATCATCACCAACAACTTAGAATCCCACTAACCAGCTCACAATGTCACATATAGAGTCCTACCAACAATTCGTCGATGTTGTCCAAGTCTTGTAAAATGGTTCATGGGATTATGGCCTTCGCCTAAATTTCTTGGTCGGACCCTACTTTTGTCCCACTATTAACAGTGGCACAAGCAATACTCCCACTAAGGAGACAACATAGATTCAAAAAAGGCAACTCAAGATAATTCCATTTTGCGATTTCGTTCTCTCTAGGTAGAGAAACGGGTACCTATCAGATTTTTTCCTATCTTTTGGCGTTTACACTTTATTTTGAAAGACTCTATTATGCTTAATAGCAACAATAATGGCACTCAATCAAGTTCACTATATTCTTCGAATACTGCTCACCAGTAATCATTCAATTTTTTTTAATGTATATTATAGAAGATGTCAAAACCCATCCCCACTCCCACAAAAAAAGACAACTCAAAAGAAAGAAACCAAAAAAAAATAATTGAAGAAAACAACAAAAAGAAATGGTCCCTGTTGCTTCCTTTTTCAACTTTTAAAGATATGAAAGAAAATCCCATAAATTATTACAAAATCCACCATTGGATTTACCGATTTAGGGGAAACCCAGCAGTAGTTTATTCAAATGATGTTCACTTTATATCAGATACCACAAGGATACAGGGTGGTGCTTCCCACATTTTAATTTCATTTTGTCTGACCATTTTCTAACATTCAAATGCTCTATCAAACACAGATTATTAAAATTTATTACATGTTTACAGTCTTGATAAAACCATCTTGGATTTTAGCACTGATAATTTCAATCATCTACTAGGCCAAACTTGATCTTGGTAGACTAAAATGTTTTTTTTTTTTTGGTTGTAAAAAATATTTGTTTAATTTTCGCAGGAGCGTTGACATGGTGTCCAAATATCAGCGATACACCGTTAGAATTATATGTTCAAACCCATATAGACAGGTTTAGTGAAAATTACACTAAAAATATATAATCTAGACGGGTTTTGGAGTTCTCGGAAATCAGAAAAACTTATCTTGAAAAATTAAATTCACAGAACTACTTCCCCGTCAATTTTTTGAACCTTGCTGGAAACAAACAGACTTTTGTTTTAAAACATATATAATCTCCTAGTGACATAATGTATCCAAAAGACACATTCATGTAGAGTTGTCAACGGGCACTTTTCAGCTTCATTATAGGTGGCTTCTTGTCTTTTTTCAATAATGGTTTCAGCCAACAGATGTTATATAGCTTTAATTGAAAGATTTTGTCATATCCATCAAAAGTATATTTCGGTACAGCCTAAAAATCTTTTCATTGAAGGAACTAAAATTTAATAAGTTGGGACAAACCATCATGATCGCTATAAGCCTAATCACAAAAAATTTTTTAGATGTAGAATTTGGTAATCCTTGTAACTAAACGCCACAGTGATAATACATGTAGGATGATTCTTGTAAACACTAAGGAAGAAGAGTGATTAGGATCAGGATCCTACAACCATCAAGCAGAACCCAAGATTGATCCTCCTAGATCGATCTCTCTGCAATTTGAATAAATTTTCAATTTTATGAAGTGTGTCGAAAAGATGGTTCTTGTTGATGGAGTTGCTGAGAGGGCTGCTGAAGTGTGTAATATGGTACACTCAATGGATCATAAAGCCTCCTTGTACCTGTGAAATCAGATCTTGTCGTAGTCCTATATTAATCTCTAGTGCTTTCTTCTTAGCTTTTGTACATGTTAATGGAGAACCAGACAAGACAAACTGACGAGGATGTTAGTTCAAACCTTCTAAAAACTTTTTCATTTTCCCTTTTCACTTGAATTCTATACGCGGTACATAAGTCAGAAGAACAGAAAACTTTGGACACATTCTCTCACCGTCATATTTCCTTGCACCAGTAGATAAAATTCTGACACTTTGGCTGAAATATGCGACGGTTGAGCAAATTCCTGTGTAAACTTTGTACGAAACACTTCCCATGTTATTTCCTTACCAGATTGCTTCAATATAGTGGTCAAACTCCCATCAGAGTTTTGCACGATCGTGAAGTTGTAGAACTGTCATCTTAAGGTGTCTTTGTGAATCAAAATATACTGTATCAAATAAAATTCCATATGTTTCAGCCATCCTTCGGCACGTTCACTGCCTTTATTTTAAAAAAATTCGGTGGCTATATATCCTGAAATCTAGCAACAACAAACTCCATCTGATGCACTTTGTGTCCCAATACTTCTGCCTCAACATTAGGGGATACTCCTCCAGGAGGATGTCCACGTTTGTCCTTCGGAATGACTACTCTAGACTCATGTACCATTCCTTTCCTTTTCCTCCCCTATTTGCCATTCTGCAAGATTACGGTTAAGTTACAAAAATATGCATTAAACATAAATAATCTAAGTCCTCAAAATTAGATAGTCGCTCAGTCTTTACTCATGCCAATATCATGCCATTTACTTGCAAACTAACAGATAAATCAAAGCATGCAAGCGCGAGTAATTTCACATAGGCAAACACAAGCGCACAATTTCTTTATGTCTAGATTCAAGTGTACTAACTCTAGCAAGCGTATCTCAGTGTATGCTCTGATACTATACTGTGAGAGCTCATTGTACTAATAATTATTTAGTAACATGTAATTATGATTAATTAATGAACGGAAAATGGGTTAAAATTTCGCATTTAGGCCTGCAAAATTCCGGATCACCTCCCTGTAAAATGACATGCCAGAAAATCAAATAATCAAAATAACTCGGACATCGTTTCGACAAGAATAACAATATATTACAGTGCAAATCAAAAACCATAACAACAAAATATCATAGAGCTGACGGGGCTCGAGAAATACATACTAAAACTACTCAGGACATTCCTCGATACAAAGGCACTCCATAATATGTACATATACTATCTGGAGCAACGATACAAATGTGTACCAAAATAGATGAGCATGCTCTCAAGGAGCTCTGGTACTGCTTGACGCCTCCATTCTAGCGCTCGAAGTAGAACCGCATGTAATACATGTCATGTCTACATGCAAAAGACACGACAGGCCCTTCCGAGGTTAGTAATCCGAGTACGAGACATCAAAAAATTTATTATGTAAGACATAAAATGCAATGATATCGTGCATGAATGCAATTCATGTACAGGTCCAAGATCTTAGGATATCAGGAATAAAAGAATCGATATTAATAATCATATCATATGCTCGAGCTAGCTCACCCTCAGTGAACCATGCCAAGGGATATGGCTCCACTCTCGGAGCCGACAACTACTTAAGTCCGACCGAAATGAGGTGTCCAAAATCCTCATGACACACATCATAATATCATATACAGGTCTCAACCGAAATATATATGGTTATCAATGACAGATAGACTAACTAATATTAAATGTGTATTGACAAAAAATGATATTATTTCATTTTGCACATCAATTACCAACTGATAATATGCAAATCAGCATATAATATCATGCAAATCAACAACTAGCAAAATAATCACAAACCTCATCACATGTCTTTGTTAGACATCGTGAAAATAATTGATATGTACATAACTCAGTTCACCAATTATCAATAATTAATATCCTGTAGAAAATCCTGGATTCTCCAATCCATATCGATAACCTGAATATAAATTTAAATAACCGTAAATAATATAAATCCTATACTATCGTTTAATGAACTTAATTTCCAACTTCCACTCTTTATACATTTTAATTTCCTAAATACATATTATTGGATTAAAAAATCTCTAATCAACTATTTCTTAGTTATATTCACATTATATTAATTTTAACCCAAATGAAGTCAAGCAACAACTTGTTCAATAAATTTCCTAAAATCATAAAATTTACATTTATTCTCCAAAGTTCACATAACCTTATTCTCGACTATTTCTTAATCCAATATTCATTCTAATAATTCCAATCACAATCGTACAATCCAAAAGTCTCGATGACGTTGCTAAATAAATCTGACATAAACATTAGTTCATGGAATTTATCTTCTAATGCGTCCGACTATTGTACCTCAACAATAACCCGATTAATACGTTAATATAACACGATTAAATCAACTAAATTAAATTAAATCCAAATAAATTGAGTATCCACCAACAACAAAGTAGAAATTCCAAGTTCGATTCACCAACTTCGCACCACCTCGGACTCATCGGAAAAAGGACGAAGGAGGCAATTGTCGATAGGTTTCCGGGATTCGCAACAAAACCTTGTAAAATTGCTTTATAGGTCTCGTCGAGAGGTTTCATATATGTATATATTTTTTAGTTTCCAATGTGGGGTGGCCGAAATCGAAGGTTGAAGGTGGCCGTGGGAACAAAAAGGAGAAGAGAGAAACTAAGGCCTTCTGTGGGAAGGAGGAAACACATTTTCTTCTATCTTTCTCGCTGTTAGTTTTTTTAAATTAAGTTTAAAATTAAAGTCAGTTCATACACCCTAAGTTTATATTAAGTAGAAGGCCCCTGGTTCAAATTGACCTATCACCTCCATATTTGTTTGAAGCTATCATTTCAATAGTATTGAATACGATTCAATTTGCATAAGTACGTCTCCCAACATATTGCTCTCTATTTGAAAAGAGCCTCATTTTACATTTTTTTGGTGAAGCACTTACTCTCACTTGAACCTACGTTTTCTGGAGCAATAATCGAACCATATCTATCCATGGGGTCAAGTGGAAAAGGTTTTTGAATCCTATATATGCCTTCAATTTCATGATCTTTCTCGTCTAGAGAAATATTCAGCCCTAATTTTCTTCTTTCATTCTTTTGTACTCTTTCAGTTCCCCATTTCTAAAATAATATTCTTGCACTTATTGCTATTTTCTTAAGATGCTTTTTGACAACCAAATATATTTCCAGGTATTTCCTATGTGCTCTTTGATCTTGTATACTCTCTGTCAGGCCCGATGCTCTAAATAAGAGATTAATCATACTAGTAGAGCAAATACAGCTTAATCATACAAGTAGCACAACAAGAGTAGTAGCAGAAATTTATACAAAAATCTCAACAAAAACAAATCTCAATACAGGTTTTCACGCAGGGCATCCCCTGGTAAACTAGCTCGATATAATATACATAACTGGGACTCAAAATGGGGCTCTACCTGATGATGCACCACTTGGTCTAGCTGATTTACGTGAAGAACCTGCAAAGGACAAACACAAGACCAAAGCATCCCCAAAAAGGGAAAAAACAACGGTCAAGCCTCAGTACGAAGAGCACTCATAAAACAACAATCAGATAAGGCATGTAATATCTCAAGTCGTGCAATGCATACAACGAAGACTCATCGGCTGTCAAAAGGGTTCACAACAGACTCAGCTGTGAATCATCAAATCATCAATCAATGTTCAGTTTCCACATCGCCTTCGGAAGTATGGGAGCTACCCAGCCGTCCCACAAGCAGTACCAGCAGCACAAAATCTCATAGCTCAACCCAAGTGGTGCCATTCGAGTCACCTATGGGTGGGAGCCACCCACCAGATTTCGGGCCCAACACAAATCTCGCAGCCGAGAGTCGAGGGTACGGGAGCTAACCGACACCCCTAATTCATTTTATTTCAAATCAGCATGCTGTCATGATGCATCATCGAATAAAATCGGGTATCAGAAAGAATCGGCTAGAGATGAATGTATGTATGCAAGACAATATCAGCTTACACAATACACATACAATAATCATACATAAGTGAATCAGAGAATCATCATATAAAGTACGGCTAAGCAGACTCAGCTTACAACCAGCACGTAGCACACAGTAGTTCAATTCACACTGGAAATATTCTCATGCTTATGTCCAAGCTATTTATATAAGCTCAATCTGTACCTTTCGTAGATCTTGGTACAATACCTCAGCACAGCTTACAGCTAATAGTAGAACAAACTCCCTGCTCTGCTCAAGTCTCGGGAAAAAGTCAAGTCCACCAGCTAATCGACAAAAACCACAAGAAAGGCTCTAATCTGTCAAGATATCTAAGAAATTAGCTCTGTTTGAGCTTACACGACTCATTTCCTAAAGCTTCGAAGCTCAGTACAACTACTTCTAGTTAACAGAGCACTATCCGGGTAAAATATAAACGCTAGGAACAGAAACTAACACTAGCAGAACACAGGTTACCTGAACCGGAGCTCAACTCTGCTGAAAATAGTGAAACCTAGCTCACGTAGCTTCTCAGTGATTAACTCTGTCCGGCCTCCTTCTGACTTAAAACTGGTACAAGAACGTTGGCCTCGAAGAGGGGTTTCCAACCGAGGTACCCTCAGTCAAATCTGATCGGTCAAACTCCGACAATCGAAAGAAGAATATATCGGGTGAACAGTAACCACGAGGGTTTGGAAGATATCTATCGAGAGTACTCTGAAGAGGATAAGGAGAGAGGTGTATTCTAAAAATACTAAGTCTTGGTCAACGGTCATTACTTATATGCACATTCTCCACTGTTCCAGCTTAGGCACGCAGACACAACATCAGTTCTTGCTCCCAACTGACCAGCTCAGAGCATCCAGCACATCTCTAAACTGGTTCCAGCTCGCACTAACACAGGAAATCCAGAGCTGGTTCCACCTAAGCTGGTGTCCCCAAAACCAGCTCGCGGTAGAAATCCAAACCAGCTCAGCGAAGCAGTTCAGCACAAAACTAATCTGCCCAACAAGCTCGGACCAAAGCTGTTCTTGGTTTAACATCAAAATTCACCAGTAGACCTCTAAGTTGGTACCAGATTGCACACTGGACCTGAAACTGTTATCTTCATCCAGCTTGCGCAAAACCTCAGACCAGCTGGTAGCAAAGCTGATTCCTCTCAATCCTAATTCTCAAGCTGTAACATATCTATTGATAAGTAACCAATCAGCTCTGATAATCAGTTCCTAAAACCAACTTCAAACCAGTGATAATCTGCACTGAAACTCAAACAGCTGATATACCATCTTAGCACAAATTCTTGTACCAGCACGCATATAAGCTAGTCTCTTTGTCAGTAACTTATCTAGCTGAAGTATCTCTTTTGGTTAATCCTTACTCCGATCTGATTAACTCACTAATTACCATATGATAACTTCCAGTCCTCAAATTCTACCCTATTTTCAAAGGATTTCGTTCTTGATATCAAACCACAACTACAGGCCAGGACTGAAAGAATACCAGAAAATTATCCAAAACTGAAATATGCAACAAACCAGCATTCCTCAATGCTCTCCAAGACGGCCACTAACCAACAAAATGACTCTAGACACTAGTCAGCAAGTAAAATTTTATCTGAGGCAATACTGTGCATACTCAAACAGATGAGGTCACTCCTGTCTCATCTTAACTTCTACTTCCCAGGTGGCCTCTTCTCTACCATGCTTTCTCCACTGGACCATAATCAAAGGAATGGTCTTGTTTCTCAATTTTTTCTCATTCATGTCCAAAATCTACATTTGATACTCAACGTAACTCAAAGTTTGATTCAGCTCAACTTCATCGGTTCTCAGAACATGGGGAAGTATCCGGCTCATATTTCCTCAACATTGACACATGGAACACATCATGCATCGTGCTAACTCCGTAGGAAACTGCAGACGATCTGCCAAGGATCCAATCCTTTCGACAATCTCAAATGGTCCAATGAATCTAGGAGCTAACTTACCCTTGAGCCTAAATCTCATCACGCTCTTCAAAGGAGAAACTCGCAAAAATACTCGATTTCAACTTGAAACTCTAAGGTATGCTCCTCTTATTAGCATATCTAGTGTTAGGATAAAATTTATTAAGTTTTGGTGATAACAAAATAATATAAGTACTGAAGTTAAGCTGGATCTGGATAGACAGACGATGATATCAACTACGTATTTGGAACATAGCATATTTCAGTCGACGGGTTGATATTCAGCTGATGGTTGTTAAGTGGAAGTATTCAGATGTTGCGTTGAGATTTTAAGATGCTAGATATCAGATGTTGATATTCGGGATTATTTCAGAGGTTGAATTATTACAGGTTATCAGTGTCTGGTACTGGATCAGCCATTGGAATTCTACGATTAGCTTTTGGTATTCAATCAGCCGTTGGTATAAATTCAGCCGTTGGTTAGTAATCAGCGGTTGGATTCTTCAAGGGTATTCAGCAGTTGTATTTTAGTTTCAGACGCAAGTAATTGAGTGTTAGCGTGTTTTGTTAAAGATTACAAAACGACAGCGTATTGGATTAGCGCTAGGATTCAGCCGATGGGTTTTGCATATAATCTTCTACTGGTATATCAGCCGTTGGTATTTCAGCTGTTGGAAAAATCAGGTGATGAAGTGTTCAGGCGTTGTAACCAGCCGTTACGTCATATTCATCAATATACATAAAGGGAGATATTTCAAGCGATCGGCTGGTGCATATTTTCAGGAGTTGAAGCTATCAGCTGGTTCATACTTTCAGATGTTCAAGTCATCAGCTGGTGTGCAAACAATGAATTGATTCAAATTCGATCATATACTCAAGTTGGAAAAGATCGATGGCCATAACAGAATCGTACAATTGTCTGGAATTAAGGAGACAAGATCGGTACTATTTTGGGTAAATAGTACAACTTACAGAGGACGTTATACGGTGATTGCACAATTATGGAAAACGACAATCTGGTTCTGACGATGTGCAATTTACTATTTGGTGGAGCAGGATATACGGTTACAGATTATCATAATTTCAAAAGGGATTTTATTTCCTTAGCCAAATCAAATGAACTTTGAGCGAAGAGTATAAATAGCAGATTGAATGAAGAATCTCTTCGGTATTGTTACTACTGTCACTCTGCCAATTTTCTGAGCGCATTGCAATTTGAAGCTATTCTCAAAAAGCTCACAACTCGAAGAACTTTCAAACAAGCCTTCATAGATTTACCTTCGAGTTTATTCTCTGGTTCAATCTTTTGAATC
>KV016795.1:73741-87609 GCA_001598015.1 Dorcoceras hygrometricum
TGCGCCACAGCTAAAGATATTTGGGAAAAGCTAACTCAAATATGTGAAGGAAGCGACGAAACGAAAGAGAACAAGCTGACGGTCGCTCAGCAGAAGTATGAATCCATCAAGATGAAGGATGGAGAGACGATGACTGAGTTTGATGAAAGGTTTAGCGCTGTGGTAATAGAGCTGACCAGTCTTGGAAAAGAGTACAGTAATCGCGAGCTGGCGTTGAAGGTAATGAGAGCGTTGCCCAGGGAGTGGGACGTGAAGACTATGGCAATGAGGGAGTAAAAAAGATTTTAACAAGCTGGAGCTGCACGACTTGTTTGCCAACCTAAAAGCCTATGAGTTCGAGTTGGAGACAAGAGCAGAAGCTGGACCCTCAACATCCCAGCCGACAAAAGCATTAGCTGCTACAACTACTGAACAGTGCTCTCCAAGCACAAGCAAGACAGCTGATCAACTCAGCAATGACGTCATGTCCCTCTTCGTCAAGAAGTTTGGGAAATACTTGAGAAGATCCTATAACCCTTCTGCTCCTTACAATAATCATAAAAATGATAAAGCTGTATCTGATATGAAATGCTTTAACTGTGAAAGTCCAGGGCATTTTTCAGCTGACTGCAACAGACCCAAGAAAGATGATAGATACAAGCGAGATGACAAGAGAACTGATGATAGATACAAGAAGGAGGATCGATACAACAGAGATGACAAATCAGATGAAATAGCTATGGAAAGATCAAAGGAGAGATCCAAAGATAGACGGATGAGGACACGAGGTGATAAGCGGACCAGCATCAATCATGATCGCAAAGTACTGGTGGCTGATGAAAGCACCAAAAGCTGGGCGGACACTGATTCAGAATCTTCATACAGCAGCTCCTCATCAAGAGATAGTGAACAGGAGGAGGTTCACTGTCTCATTGCTGACCAAACATCAGATGACGTGGTATTTGACTTCTCTAATGTTGAATTTACACGAGAAGACCTTGTCAGTGCACTAAATGACATATTCAAAGAGTACATGAAGCTTTCTCACTCATTCAAGGAAGTTAAGGCTGAAAACAGTGATTTGAAAAATAGTTTAGCTGAACCAAGTGCTGTTGAACTTGGTGAAGCTTACAGTTTGAAAATCGAGCTGAATAAGCTGACAGCTGAGAATGAATTGTTGAGAGAAGAGTCTAGTGAGCTCAAAGCTGAAATTGAAAGTCTAAATGAGCTTGTGAGCTCCTGGAACCAGTCTTCTCGTTCTCTCCATAAGCTGCAAGAAAACCAAAAGCTAGCGAATGATAGAACTGGTTTGGGTTTCAATAGTAGTGACAGCAGTGAAGGACAAACGAGTACTCAATCACAGCTGGCACATGACAAGTTTAAGATGAGCTTTTTCAAAGCCAACGTGATATATGACTGCTGTGAGTCGATGACATATGATGACCAGACCTCTCAGAAGTTGAATCATAATGGAAAAGCTGGTATCGGCTTTCAAAAACCTGAGAACTCCAAGACAAGCTGGCTAAAGAACAAACTAGACAAAGACAAAGCAAAAGCTTGTCAAAAGTCATTTGTTTCTAACCAGTCATGGCGTAGTTCAACGAAGGTAAAATCTGGTTGGAAAAAGGTTCAGTAGAGGAGAGATCTAAGTGGTCAAATTATGAAATCAAAACTCAACAGATCTCACTGTAATTATGCACAGACTCTTTTGGACTATCATACTGGGAAATCTGTCAAAGTAATTCAAGTATGGGTCCCGAAAGGGGTAATCCTATCTGGACCCAAGTAAAATTGGGTAAAAGCTGCTTGTTTGATTGCAGGATCACAGGAACAAACCAGCAGCTGAATCAACTTTGTGGTATCTGGACAGCGGATGTGCGCGACACATGACAGGAAATCAAAAGCTGCTATCAGACGTCATTCCACACAAAGGCGCAAAGATAGTCGTTGGTGATAACGCATACGGTAACACTGTGGGTAAGGGTAAGCTTATCCACGGTAACATCTCCATTTCAGACATCTTAGTTGTTGATAATCTTCGTTACAATTTGATTAGCATTAGTCAGCTGTGTGATGAAGGTTACACAGTCCAGTTTCAAAAACACACATGCACGGTTCAGAGTCCAAGTGGTCTGACTATATTGGTAGGAAAACGTTCGGGGAATACCTACATAATCAATTGGTCAGATCAGCTGGAATCTGAGCAGTTGTGCCTTGCAGCTGGTTCTTCCAAGAGCTGGCTGTGGAATCAAAGAATGAATCATCTAGCATTCAAAACACTTGCTAAACTGAGTCAACATGATATGGTTTCTGGTATGCCAAAAATCAATTATTCTAAGGACAAGGTTTGTGCCGCCTGTCAGCTGGGTAAGCAAATTAAATCGACTTTCAAAAATAAAGGCGGAAAACGTTCTTCCCGTTGCCTTGAGCTCTTGCATATGGATCTCTTTGGTCCTATTTCCGTAACGAGCTTAGGGAGAACGAATTACACCCTTGCAGTTGTTGATGATTTTACAAAATATACTTGGGTGTTGTTTTTAAAAGCAAAATCTGAAATCGCCGACCAGCTGATATGCCTTTCAAAACGCTTACAAAATGACAAATATTGTTCAGTCAACCGGATAAGAAGTGATCGCGATACTGAGTTTCTAAATTTTAAGTTAATTCTTATCTGGAAGACTTAGGAATAAAGCATGAGCTTTCAGCAGCTAGAACTCCTCAGCAAAACGGGTTAGCTGAGAGAAGAAATCGTACTTTAAAAGAAGCTGCTAGATCTATGATTGCATATTCCTGTATTTCACAAAAATTCTGGGCAGAAGCAGTTAACACAGCATGTTATATTCAAAACAGATCCATGATTAATAGGATGCACGATAAAACCCCATATGAGATCTGGCATGGCAAGAAACCTGATATTTCTTATTTTAGGGTGTTTGGGTGTAGATGCTTCATTAATAATAATGGCAAGAAGCATCTAACAGCCTTTGAACCTAAATCTGATGCAGGTATCTTCTTAGGATATTCAGCTGTGAGCAAAGCGTATCGTGTTTTCAACAACCTAAGCTTGAAAGTTGAGGAATCAGCACACGTAGTGTTTGATGAAACCAGTTTCAAATCAAATTCAGCTGCAAGCCTACATGATTTGTGTTCACGTCTGGAGTCAACAAGTCTTGAAGAATCAGACGACGACGTGCCACAAATACAATCAGCTGAAGAACAACCAGCAATGGACACACCATACAACATTGCACAACAAGATCTGACAGGTAACCCAGTAGTCATTGATTTAACTAACAATGATTCTATACAGGGTCAGATCTTCCCAAGTGTACTAGCTGCTGGAGGTGTAGCGACAAATGTTCAACCAGACAACGATCAATCAGATGTTGATCCAACAGACGTTAAGCCGAACCAGCTCGAAGCAGAATGACTTCACGGGTGGTTTAGACTGAAGATAAAAGCGTACAAAGAATGTTATATAAATCAGATAGATCAAAGACATGTGCAGAATATTTCAAAACAGATTAGATTTGATCAAACTCAGAACCCGATCTAGAAAAGTAGCTCAATGTTCAGAAACCAGATCGGGAGAGCAGCTGAAGTACTGGACAACGTAGCAAATTGAATTTTGCAATGTTTGAAGCTACGAACAGACTGATGTGAGACATTTGACATCTCTATAGTGATTTGTAGTCGTTAGAACTACTTTGAGCAAAATTCAGATACGTAGAGATTGAGTTCAAACTAAAGACGGTGCAAAGTTTCCAAAAAGAGCAATGCATTTAATGGAGCTGTACTTTAATCGTACAAGCATTTAAGGCATCGCAGGAAATTCAATTTGGATGCATACAATGTGTCTACTGGCTACATTTATTACAGTTGCATCCAAAGAGTATAAATAGAAGAGAAGAGCAGCTGAGAAGGGTGACGAAACACACAGTGACGAACTACAACGAGATTAACACACAAGTTAACCAGCACTTCACAAGCAAAAAGCAAAGTTCATTGTGAACCAGCTCACAACAAATGACACACGCACAGATAGCTTTATTCAATTCTTGTGTCACATACTCTTCTATACACACACTCTGTAGTGTTGAGCGATTATTGTAAATCATAAACAGAGAGTGTAGAGTGCTAGAGTAGCACAACCAGCTCAGTGTTGTTTCAGTGTATTTTAGAACCATATCACAAGTCTGTGTTCGTGGTTGAGTGCTAGGAGTTCTCATAGCTGCTGGTTGGGGATCGGGATTGTACAAAGGGTTGTATAAATCAAATCTCTAGTGGATATCCTTCCCATTGAGGAATAATGGGAGACGTAGGAGATATTGCTCCAAACTTCCAGAAACAAACTCTCGACTCCTGATCTTTTACTTTCTCGCATTTGTCTAAATTGTTCACCGTTTGAATCGTGTACTTTCCGCATAAAAATTGTTTTATTACACGAGACTAATAGCAATCACTGAGAACCTTCAAGCTGATAACTTGGTTGAAGGTTTGCGTCGAACAATAAAATCCTTGAAACAAGCTTTAAAACAAAACTTTAGCAAAATATTTCATTCACCCCCCTGAACTCCCTGACTTGTTTTCGATCCTAACAAGTGAAATCAGAGCACGGTTTCTCAGTGTTTGTACAATTTATTTATTGACATTTATTAAAAAATGTCGATCTCTCACAATAAGATCCTATGTTTTCCAAGGAGGAATACGATGTCTGGAAGATCCGGATGCAGGCGAACCTAGCAGCACAAGACGATGATATGTGGTTCGTGCTAACGGACCAATGCAAATAATGAAGATGAATAACGTTGTGGCGATAACTGGCGGTGCACCTCAGTGGATCGAGAAACCTAGACTAGAGTGGACCTCTGAGGACAAGAAGAAAGCAAATCTGGATCATGTCGCTAAATACATATTTTACAAGACGCTAGAAAACAACATGTTTAGCAAGATCCATATATGCACAACTGCAAAAGAAATCCGGGAAAAGTTGACCCAGATTTGCAAGAGCAATGAAGAAACTAAAGAGAACAAGTTGACTGTGGCCCTGCAAAAATTTGAACTGATCAAGTGAATCCCGAGGAGACTATGGCTGAATTGGATGAACGGTTTAGTTCATTGGTGATTGAGCTAGCCAGACTGGGGAAACACTACAACAACAGGGAGTTGGCCCTGAATGTTATGCGAGCACTTCCAAAGGAGTGAGATGTGAAAACAATGGCTATGCGGGAGTCAAAAGACTTGAATAAAATGGAGTTGACGACATGTTCGCCAATCTAAAGGCTTACAGTTTGAGCTGGAAACGAGAGCGGAGTCTGAGCCGTTCACTTCGCAACCAACCAGAGCCCTTGCTGCTACAATCCCATAACAAAGTCCATGTTCTACAAGTAGCAGATTGGCAGTGGAGATGAGCAAGGATTCCATGGCCTTGTTCATCAAGAGATTTGGAAAATTTATGTGAAAACATGGTCACTTCATGGCTGATTGCAGAAAGCCAAGGAGAGACGCAAAGAAGCGACCAGATCGCAGCGCCAACAAAGATAAAAAGGAGAAGGAGCTCTACCGAAAGGGGAGAACGGAGAAAGAAATGGTTGCTGAGGAGAATAAGAGTGCCTGGGCTGACTCAGATTCAGAGGAATCCAGCTCTGGAACCTCCTCATCTAGCGAAAGCGAAGATGAAGTACAGTGTCTCATGGCCGATGACACTGAGGAGGTATTTGATTTTTATAGTCCTGAATTCACACGTGAGGACATTGTTACCGCACTAAAAATGGTCCTAGAATACACAAAGCTTTCTCAATCATTTGAGGAAGTTAAAGCCGAAAGGGAGAGCTGTGCAAAAAATACCGAGCTAGTTAGCTCTAGAGATATGAAAGCTGCTCTGAGTAAGCTTGAAACTGAGAATGAAAATCTAAGAAGCAGGTCCGAGGAGATGCTCTGTGAAAAAAATGACTAGCTGGCATAATTAGCTCTTGGACCAGATCTTCTGCATCACTACAGAAACTGCATGGAGCTACAAAGCCATCTGGTGACAAAATCGGATTGGGCTATAATAGCGATGAGGACAGTACAGCAAAAACCAGTAGTACTCCAAGGCTGGAAAGAACAAAGTCTAAAACAATGAACTTTGTAAGATCCAGAACGGAACAACTTTCAGAGGAAAAATCTGATAAGGATAAGATAGCAGCTCAACCTCCGATCTGGAAAGGCAGGTTTTGTGGGCTGGCATATACTGCTCCTGAGAAGTCTCGATAGAGCTGTTTAAACAAAAGAATTGCACAGATGAGGAGTAAATCTTGATCTGGTGGTATAAAATAAGGCGAGCCCTCTCGAACTTCAACGAAGGATAGGCAGTACAGGCCTCCACACCGTAAGAATAGATCGAATGGTTTGTATGTTGCATAACGAGCTCCATCCAGATCAAAGAACACACACGGAGCACACAATTACTTTGACACACACACCGGTAAATGGATAAAGATTATCCAAGTGTGGGTCCCGAAAGGTCAAATCAAACCTGGACCCAAATGAATCAAGGGTACCAAATTCTCTTGATATGTGATTGCAGGTACAACAGGTATCAAGATTGGAGCAATCATCGTGGTATCTGGACAGTGGATGTGCAAGACATATGACTGGAGATGTTAAGCTGCTCACAGATATCAAATCTTGCAACGGACCTAAGATCACCTTTGGTGACAACTCTAACGGTAACACTGTGGGTAAGGGTAAGCTTACCCATGGTAATTTTTCTGTCAACAATGTTCTCCTGGTTGAGAACTTGTGCTACAACTTGATAAGTATCAGTCAGTTGTGCGACAGTAATTACTATATCAAATTTCAAAAGCACACATGCACGGATTTGAATCCGGAAGGTCTGACCGTGTTGGTAGGATATCAATCTGGTAACACCTACAAAGTCGACTGGTCGGATCAACCGCATATAGAACAAACATGTCTAGTAGCTAAATTTTCGAAGAGCTAGCTATGGCATCAGCGGATGAACCATCTGAATTTCAAAACTATTGCCAATCTGAGTAATCATGAGTTAGTTGATGGCTTTCCCAAGATAAAATTTTCAAAAGACAAGATTTGCTCTGCCTGTCAATTGGGTAAACATTTAAAATCTACTTTCAAAACAAGAGACAGTGACAAAACCTCACGTAAGCTGGATCTTCTGCACATGGATCTTTTTGGTCCAATACCCGTTACCAGCTTAGGGGAAATGAAATACACCCTTGTCGTGGTTGATGATTTTTCGAAATTTACATGGGTGTTGTTTTTGAAATCCAAAGATCAAACTGCCGATCAGCTGATCAAGCTCTTAAAACGATTACAAAATGAGCAATCTTACAATGTCAACCGGATTAGGAGTGACAGAGGAACAGAGTTTTTAAATTTTAAAATTTCCTCCTATCTGAATGACATTGGAACAAAACATGAGTTGAGTGCAGCCAAAACACCTCAGCAGAACGGGTTAGCTGACCGTCAAAATCGAAATTTAAAATAGGTTGCTAGAACTATGATTGCTGATTCTGTTATCTTAAATAAATTTGGGGATGAAGCAGTAAACACCGCTTGCTATATTCAGAACAGATCAATGATAAACAAGCGACATGGGGTTACCCCATATGAGATCTGGGATGGCAAGAAACCTGAAATTTAATATTTCAGAGTGTTTGGATGCAGATGTTTTATCCATATTAATGGTAAAACATATTTAAGAGCCTTTGATGCTAAATCTGATGCAGGTATCTTTCTGGGATATTCAGCTGTAAGTCGGGCATATCGAGTCTTCAATAACAGGAAACTATCTGTCGAAGAATCATCACATGTGATGTTCGATGAAACCAGCTTTAGATAAACAACAACTTCAAAGATAAATGATCGGTGCACTCATCTGGAAACTACAAATCTGGAGGAATCAAGTGATGACGAGATACATAACAGATGTCAAGCTGATGACCAGCACGCACTGGACAAGCTGATTACCAACGCAGATATTCAAAACGTTGAGCAAGCTAGTCCGGATCACGATCAAGCTAGTAGAGACCATTCGCAAGATGACACAACAAACATAACATGTGATCCTACAACAAGTGATATTCTAGTAGATCCAGCTGGGATGCAGGGGGAACAGCTCGAACCTTCTACATCATATAGACCACGTCTTCGGTGGAGTAAAAATCATCCACCCGAGCTTGTCATTGGTAATTCTACTGCACCAGTTAGGACACGAGGTTAGATGATAAACGAATATTTTAATTCCGCTCTCATATCGCATATAGAGCCTAAGAAAGTAGAAGAGGCCTTAGCAGACCCAAGATGGATAGAAGCAATGCAATAAGAACTAGGGCGAATTCGAATGTAGTAAAGTATGGCATCTAGTTCCTAGACCTGAGGATCAAAACGTTATAGGTACCAAATGGGTCTTTAAGAATAAGTTAGATGAACAAGGAAATGTAGTTCGAAACAAAGCCAGACTGGTAGCGCAAGGATACAGGAAAGAAGAAGGAATAGATTTTGAAGAATCCTTCGCGCTCGTAGCACGACTAGAAGCCATTAGAATCTTTCTTGCATATGCATCATTCAAAAACTTAAAATTTTATCAGATGGATATCAAGAGCGCATTTTTAAATGGCATCCTAAATGAGGAAGTGTATGTTACACAACCTCCTGGCTTTGTTGGTCATACCAGACCAGAATTTGTGTACAAGCTTGATAAAGAGTTGTATGGTCTGAAACAAGCTCCCAGAGCTTGGTATGACACTTTGTCCAAATTCTTGATAAATCATGACTTTGTTATTGAATCTGTTGACAAGACACTTTTAAATTTGTGAAAAATGATCATATCTTGTTGTTACAGATATATGTTGATGATATTATCTTCGGCTCTACTGATTCCAAGCTATGTGACAAATTTTCCAAACTTATGCAGGATAAATTCGAGATGAGCATGATGGAGGAACTGACGTTTTTCATAGTAACAGCTTGAGGATGGAATATTCATCAATCAAGCAAAATACACAAAAGAACTTATCAAGAAGTTCGGGATGGAAAAATGCTCAGCAGCTGCCACTCCCATGAGCGCCTCCATCAAGCTGGACAAAGATGAAGCTGGAACTGCCGTAGAGGTAACCATGTATCGTGGGATGATTGGTTCGCTTTTATATCTCACTGCAAGTAGACTAGAAATTATGTTTTCGGTCTGTATGTGTGAAACATTTCAAGATGATCCAAATAAATAACACTACATGACATTTAACCGCATTTTAAAGTATCTGAAAGGCACGCAGAATGTGGGTCTTTGGTATCCCAAAGATTCAAGTTTAAATTTGATTGGTTATAGTGATGCAGACTATGCAGGGTGTAAGATTGATCGGCGCAGCACAAGTGGCACCTGTAAATTCTTGGGTGATCGATTAATTTCGTAGTTTAGCAAGAAACATACATCAATTGCTACGCCCACAGTGGAGACAGAGTACCTTGCAGCTGGAAGTTGTTGCTCTCAAATGCTATGGATTCAACAACAACTTCGGGACTATGACATTGATGCACATGAAGCACCCATATTTTGCGACAACACTAGTGCTATTAAAATCACTCAGAACCCTGTGCTGCATTCCAGAACCAAGAACATCGACATAAGCCATCATTTCATTCAAGACGAGGTACAAAAGAAAAACGTTTGGGTGGAGCATGTACCAACGGATCAGCAAGTAGCTGATATCTTCACCAAGCCTATACCGGAAGCTAAGTTTTCTTACTTTAGAAACATTTTAGGTCTCTTGTGTATGTCATGATGTTGTTCTGCATGCATTCATTCAGGGGGAACAACATAGCTCAAGCAGATAACTCAAAGGTCCACTGTTTGTCTTTGAGATGGTATGGGATCTGGTCTGGCTTGAGACATGTACAACGTGATGTTAACATGGTGTTTGTGTTCGTTGTTTCTGTGCTGGCATATGAAAATTGGATGGTGGAGATTGGGTTAGCATTTAAAATTCATTTTAAATCTGACGGTCCTCGATTCTGGAATTTCAAATGTCGTTTTAACCTGATGATGACATGTGTCTAGAAAAACCCTTCTCTCTTCCCGCTCATACATAAACCTCTTTACATTACGTTTTTCCCTTATGCCTGCAAAATTTTCTTGCAAATCAAGCAATCTAGCAAACAGACTAATTGCATTCTCATGAAATCCCTTGCATTTACGTAGAGTTTCCAAACTTTTACTACCAGAAATGGCTTCCTCTCTATTTGTGAACGCTTTGCAAGTCGATTTTGAATCTGTAATTGCTATGGAGCATTCTGGCATGGTGCATATTTTCAAAATTGGAGAATGCAGGGCTCAAAGGATTTTTGAATGTAACTTGTTCAGTGTACGAGAACGCTGTGGTTGAGTCCTTCGCAAGGTGATAGCAGGGACAGTAGTAAGATTTTTTCCAATAGGAGCTCTGACGAAAGAGGTTTTTGCAGAAACATTTGGGCTACCCACTGAGGGGCTGACGAGTGTTCAGGATATTCCAAAGGAGAGTGTGATTGAAATGCGGAATAGGTTCTCTGGATCAGATGTGCCGTTCAAGGCACCCAAAGAAGGAATTGAAGATAGATTTTCGCCTGTTGCATGATATTGTGGCAAAGGCGCTGTGTGCAAAAGCTGGGTCCTTTGATATGGTCACCAGCGAGAGGTTTGACCTGATGGTTGTTAGAGTAGATGCCCAACTAGCCAACTTGTGGCGTGTGGGTTTATAGACTCTTGTATGAAACAATCTTTATATATGACATTCGCATTTATTTATATGGCATTCTTTACTTTCATTGTGTTGTATGATGATTAACAATTGCGTTGAGTAAAGACCTAGAATGCACTAAAGTGTATGTTAGATGTGATAGTAGGTATGACGGCTATCATGAAACACATCTAATAGTAACTGTGTATTCTGAACATGTTCCTAGTCGATTGGGCCGTCAAAATGAGGATAAGGCCGCCCGAGCTAGAGACTAGTATCTACGATGCGAAGTACCATGTTTCATTGGTAGGGAACATTGTGATGTTCTGAGCATGCAGATAGATAGTGACCTGGTGATCTATCGAACTACCCTCGTTCGGACTTTCCAAGTGGTTCCCATTTGTCGAGTGGATAAGTCCGAGGTCTTGGTTGTACTGATTAGTCCTCACGACTCGAAACGTCATTGAGACTCTACATGATAGGCGTCTCACTTTGACTCGTTTGCTGACTCACTTGGGGTCATTAGGCGGCGGGATTGGGTGAGACCCCGATGCATGTAGGAGTCGATGCATCGTTGTCGAGGATTCACTGCTCGCAGACATGCGTGGATATCTATGCTATCTGAGGGGATAATAGTATATAAATCTCTGGCCAGAGTACTAGAAGTGTTTTAGGTAAATGGGTTTACCTAGTTACACTTGCGGTGTCACTATTCGATCTCCAAGATGTATGCATAACTGTCGGATCTATAGCGACTCTCGATTTACCAATGGTCGTTGATCTGATCGGGATATATGGATTGAAAGGACCGTACTGTACGCTAACCACGACCAACTGGTTCTTGCAGGCACTATCAGTGATACCTAGGGGATCATGGGGCGATGTTGCTAGACGCTCTTACCATGATCCGATGGGCAAGTCCGGAATTGTGATTCCGGAGCCACAATGGTTGTGGGCACACGGCTAGCTGTATCCCTGAAGAACCGAATGTTCACATGGACCTGGGTATGACCCAAGTCCATTGGGCCGGTTCAAGCCCATGTACCAACTTTATTTAATTAAGTTGGGTTAGGGCCTTAATCATTGTAACAAACACACAAAAACCCCTAACCCTAGCATCTAAGTGCGCCGCCCCTCCTCTCTCTAATATGCCGCCGCCGCCGCCTTTCTTCGCCGGAATTTGTTCCGGCCAACTTGACGAGGAGAATCCGTCCGCGCTGATCTTGTCAGGCCTTCTAGTGCAGGCTGACGAAGGAGTCTCCCTTCCGGTCGTGGACCTGATTGACGTAATCTACCGCCGCCTACCGTGAAGTGCCGGTTTCTTCGTGAAACTGGTCGGAGCCAGGCGCCTAGACGCCAGAAAGGTAACCCCGAGAAACACCCTATGAATGGTCATATTGTGATTGATTTTGAATTGTATTGATCGTCTCCCGGCCCAATTTTGTTCTTCCGCTGCCTCGCCGGGAGGCGGGATCCGGATCCGCCACGGTTCCCCAACAGTGGTATCAGAGCCAAGGTTCGGATCTGATCAATATAATTGTTGCCATATTGTATCTAATCTCTTGAATTTCAGATTGAATCGAACAGCAAAATTTTTGGAACAATGGCCAAGCGCCGCCGCGCGCATGTGTGCACGCGGGATTGCGCGCTGGTCGCGCAATGGCCAGCGACTTCCGGCCGAGACATGCAGCTCTTCCACGCGAGTGATTGCACATTGGCTGCCGTGATTTCACGCCTGGTTGCGCCACCCGCTGGCCGCTGTCCCGTGAAGCGTCGCGCGGTCGATGGCTGCTCATCGCACGTCGATTGCGCGCATGGTGACCTGCTGTGCGCCACCCTTGGCGCGCGATGTCGAGAGGAGCACCGCGCGGCCGTGCGTGGCCTTGTGCCGCGCACGATTTTCGTGGTGGCGGCCGCCGCCCGGCGATGCTCCGGCGATGTCGTGACGGCTGATTTCTTCTAGGGTTTAGTTTGGGCCTGTCCCGGGCAGCCCGTGAAGTTTTCTGGCCGATATTCGATATCGGGCCCGTTTTGGTTGATTTTGAAATTTTGAGATTTTTGGGCCTAGAATTGTTTTAAGCCCAATTTGATACAATTAAAATTGCAAAATACGATTTTAATTTTGAAATATGATTTTATAAATTAAATATTTGTTGATTAAAATTTGATTTTATCGACAAAATACGATTTCATTTATAAAATGCGATTTCGTAATTAAAATATGATTTTGTAGATAAACAATTTGATTATTTTATTTATGCATGTTAATTAGATTATCTGCATGATTGGGATGATCGAGAGCCGTGCCCAATTTGTTAGGTGTATGCGATAGGTTTTTGTGATTCGGTTTGTAAATATTTTGATTATCATTTAAAGTGGGCCTGTTTGTGGCCCGTTCCCACCCCTTGATAAATGTATCCCTTATATGTCATGGTAAATTTAAATGTAAAATTACTAGATTTAGTGGGAGTACATCCGAAGACGGTGGACAATGACGATAAAAAAATTGAAGACCGAAGATCTGTAAAACCGGAAGCATTGTAATAGGATTGCATTGCATATTGCATTACCCCTAGGATTGGACCCAGGTCCGTGGCTGGCAACCACGGACCGCATAGCTCTCGTGATCGATCATCCCAATGTTTTTATATATGTGATATATAGTTATTTGAATCCGCATGTTTTAAAGTTGATTTAAAATATTTGCATGAGACCAAATTTTAAAAAATAAAATCCCTCGTTTTAAATATGATTTAAAACTAATATCAAGATAAATATTTATTCGATAAACTAAAGGGAATTTAAATTTTTTTAAATTATCCCTACCTTCCATCAACAATGGGTGTACGTCGATGCTACCCGTATACATGGCCCGCCTCATATTATTGAGGGGGTCATGTATGCCGGAAAGCTGTCCACGCCATTGACAATTGTTGTGAGTCGGTTGGAACTCCCTTTAACGTTGGCTCATATTATTGGGGACGTTAAGGGGACCGTCCTTCATGACTCAACATTGATGGGTCATCTTGACACGTGATAGTAAACGGCGTCATATTATTGGGCCCTTACTGGACGTGAGGTGAATACATGGAGGTTGCATCGGTTGCAATCGGAAACTACCTTTTGGGGGTCATGGATGACTGATATTATTCGGGT
>KV016795.1:91251-104424 GCA_001598015.1 Dorcoceras hygrometricum
ATAAAACCCACACGCCACAAGTTGGCTAGTTGGGCATCTACTCTAACAGTTGTGGTAGTAGGAAATGGTGTTGGTTGAGCGTAGCTCCCAGCCGTGATCTTCTGTTAGATCCCTGAGTTTTACGCTTGTTGTTTAGCAGGCTTTTACCAGAGTCTTCGGGATTTCCTTTCAGTGGTAATTTTAGCTCAGGAGTTTAAGGTACGGATTTGAGCTTGATTTAGCTTGGGTTTGGCGTGAGGTATTATGCGTGGCTGCGGGGACGTTTCGGTGAACTTATCTGTGTACTGCTTGCTGATCATTGGTGTTTATGTTAGCTGTTTTCTTGCGAATTGCATACACGCATTTGTTCACGCATTTGTTCGGGTCCTTATGTATCGTATTTTGCAGTCTTGTATCTTGTGTTGCTGTCGTTGATTTCTACCAGATTGTGAGGGCGAGCGGCAATACCGCACTCTCATCTCCCTGCTGGGATCGTTAGCCACCATGAGCCGAGTGGTTGACTACCACAGTTCTTGGGCGAGGCAACAGCAGGTCGAGTTGTTGATACATCTGGTTATTGGGGGTAGTATCATGGCGAGTGGCTCCCTACCACACTATGAACTCACCCCGTGACCACTGTATGCTGTTGGTAATTCCTTGGAGCTATTTTTGAGTTCCTTAGCTCCCTCGTGGGTCGAGCCTTCCGTTGTTATTCGGTGTCTCATGCATAGCATCTGCATTTTATCTTATGCATTCCTTTTAGCTTATCTGTTGCTCTCCGTACTGGGGTTTGACCCCATGTCCCTCTGGGGCTTGGTTTGTTTCTTTGTTGCGTTGTTTTCAGGAAACCCAGGTTCTATAGCTGGTCGTGGTTTCAACCCAACCAGTGGTGCCCCAGGAGGTGGCTAGTGTGTCCCAATAGCATATAGCATATATAAATATGTATCAGTTAGCCAGGGGGATGCCCTTTGCTTTGTTGTTGTACCCGTAGGGAGAGATATGATACATGTTGATCTTATGTATGCTTTGATGTTAAATGTTTATGATTTGAGAAACTTATTTTAAGTATTGTTGTATTTTAAATTATACGTTTAAAACCGTCGGGCCTAAAAGCGAAAATTTTACCCTCTTTTTGATAGCTTCCGCATGTGTTTATCTGTTGTGAGCACGAGGCCTGACAGAGGCAATTTCCGATGCATATTCTAATTTGTGGCTTGAAGCAATGCAGTCTGAGTTTGACTCAATGCATGCTAACCAAGTTTGGACTCTTGTTAATCCTCCCGAAGGAATTGTTCATATTGGGTGTAAATGGGTATACAAGAGGAAACTTGGGCCTGATGGTAAGGTAATGACCTACAAGGCACGACTGGTCGCGAAAGGTTACACTCAAAGGCAAGGTGTTGACTATGATGAAACCTTCTCGCCAGTCACAATGTTCAAGTCAATTAGAATCTTGTTAGCCATAGCCGCATGGTACGACTATGAGATATGGCAAATGGATGTGAAAACGTCGTTCCTTAATGGAAACATTAAGGAAGAGATCTATATGACGCAGCCTGAGGGTTTCACATCTGTTGGAAGAGAGCATAAGGTATGCAAGCTTCAGAGATCGATCTACAGTCTCAAACAAGCATCGCGAAGTTGGAACCAGAGATTCGATGAAAAAATTAAGGAATTTGGTTTCATCAAGAATCCCGAGGAGCCATGTGTATATAAGAAGGTAGTTAAAAGCGCTGTGACATTCCTCGTACTTTATGTTGATGACATTCTACTCATTGGGAATGATGTAGGAATGCTGCAGTCAACTAAATTATGGTTGTCTAGTAGATTTTCGATGAAGGACATGGGTGAAGCATCCTATATTCTTGGAATACAGATCTATCGGGATAGATCTAAACGGATGCTCGGACTCACCCAAGCTACCTACATCGATACCATACTTAAGAGGTTCTCTATGGAAGAGTCCAAGAGAGGACACCTACCTATGTGCCACGGGGTAACTCTATCTAAGTCTACGTGTTCGAAGACTGATGAGGAGATAGAGAGTATGACACGTGTGCCATATGCCTCGGCAATAGGTAGTATTATGTATGGCATGATCTAGACTAGACCGGATGTCGCATATGCTCTGAGTGTCACGAGTCGCTACCAGGCCAACCCCGGCCAATTACATTGGAAGGCTGTGAAGGATATTCTTAAGTACTTACGAAGGACTAAGAATATGTTCATGGTCTATGAGGGTGGTGAACTGAAACTGGAAGGCTACACTGATTCTAGCTTCCAGTGTGACGTGGATGATTTGAAGTCAACCTCTGGATTTGTATTCATGCTCAATGGTGGTGCTGTCTCTTGGAAGAGTTCCAAGAAAGACACCATCGCGGATTCAACCACTGAGACTGAGTACATCGCAGCATCAGCTACTGCTAAGGAGGCCGTTTGGATAAGGAATTTTGTCCAAGAGTTGGGCGTCATTCTTAATGGAGTTGGTCCAGTCCCGGTGTACTGCGACAACACGGGTGCCGTTGCGCAAGCAAAGGAGCCTAGGTCTCACCAAAGATCCAAACATATACTGAGTAAATACCACATAATCCGGGATATTGTGGCTAGAGGTGACATAGCAGTTGAGAGAGTCGCCTCTGTGGACAACGTTGCTGATCCACTTAATAAGCCCTTGCCTGGACCGTTGTTTGAGAAACATCGCGAAACAATGGTACTGCGTCTGATGAGTAGTTAGCTTTAGGGCAAGTCGGAGATTGTTAGAGTAGATGCCCAACTAGCCAACTTGTGGCGTGTGGGTTTATAGACGCTTGTATGAAACAATCTTTATATATGATATAAGCATTTATTTATATGGCATTCTTTACTTTCATTGTGTTGTATGATGATTAACAATTGCGTTGAGTAAAGACATGGAATGCACTAAAGTGTCTGTTAGATGTGATAGTGGGTATGACGGCTATCATGAAACACATCTAATAGTCACTGTGTATTCTGAACATGTTCCTAGTCGATTGGGCCGTCAAAATGAGGATAAGGCCGCCCGAGCTAGAGACTAGTATCTGCGTTGCGAAGTACCATGTTTCATTGGTAGGGAACATTGTGATGTTCTGAGCATGCAGATAGATAGTGACCTAGTGATCTATCGAACTACCCTCGTTCGGACTTTCCAAGTGGTTCCCATTTGTCGAGTGGATAAGTCCGAGGTCTTGGTTGTACTGATTAGTCCTCACGACTCGAAACGTCATTGAGACTCCACATGATAGGCGTCTCACTTTGACTCGTTTGCCGACTCACTTGGGGTCATTAGGCGGCGGGATTGGGTGAGACCCCGATGCATGTAGGAGTCGATGCATCGTTGTCGAGGATTCACCGCTCGCAGACATGCGTGGATATCCTATTCTATCTGAGGGGATAATAGTGTATAAATCTCTGGCCAGAGTACTAGAAGTGTTTTAGGTAAATGGGTTTACCTAGTTACACTCGCGATGTCACTATTCGATCTCCAAGATGTTTGCATAGCTGTCGGATCTATAGCGACTCTCGATTTACCAATGGTCGTTGATCTGATCGGGATATATGGATTGAAAGGACCGTACTGTATGCTAACCATGACTAACGTGTTGTTGCAGGCACTATCAGTGATACCTAGGGGATCATGGGGCGATGTTTCTAGACGCTCTTACCATGATCAGATGGGCAAGTCCGGAATTGTGATTCCGGAGCCGCAATGGTTGTGGGCCCACGGCTAGCTGTATCCCTGAGCCATTGAGGGTCACACAAGTACTGGATTCAAGATTCCCGCACGGATACTGAGTTCAATGTGTTGAGCACTTGAGGAGGATTTTGGGGAGTGCGACTTCCTAAAAGTCAACAGGGGTCAAATCGTGATTTCCCGACGTTGAGGGGAAAAACGGTCATTTTGCACTGGGGTTCTGAAAAATGGTTTTTCAGATCATAGTATTCAGTTTTGGAAACTGAGTCGATCGGTCTGATCTGATCGGTGATCGGAGTTATGATGAAGTCACGGTGATGGGGATGAACCGAATGTTCATCCCTTGGACGGTTTTTCAGATCATAGTATTCAGTTTTGGAAACTGAGTCGATCGGTCTGATCTGATCGGTGATCGGAGTTATGATGAAGTCACGGTGATGGGGATGAACCGAATGTTCATCCCTTGGACCTGGGCCCATTGGGCCGGTCCAAGTCCATCATTAAGTCTACTTAAAGTAGACTTAGACTTAATCACATAACACTTTGACACAAACTAAAACCCTAAACCTAATGTGCTAGCCGCCGCCTCCCTCCTCTCCTCCAAGCCGCCGCCGCCGCCTTGCTTCGCCGGAATTTGTTCCGGCCAACTTGACGAGGAGAATCCGTCCGCGCTGATCTCGTCAGGCCTTCTAGTACAGGCTGACGAAGGAGTCTCCCTTCCGGTCGTGGACCTTATTGACGTAATCTACCGCCGCCTACCGTGAAATGCCGGTTTCCTCGTGAAACTGGTCGGAGCCAGGCGCCTAGACGCCAGAAAGGTAATCCCGAGAAACACCCTATGAATGGTCATATTGTGATTGATTTTGAATTGCATTGATCGTCTCCCGGCCCAATTTTGTTCTTCCGCTGCCTCGCCGGGAGGCGGGATCCGGATCCGCCATGGTTCCCCAAAAATGGTAGCCATCACTGCCGGTTTAACGGTAAACTGGACACAAATTCTTTTCAATACTTTACTTACTATGGTGAACAATCCTTCTAGGCAGTCACAAGGTTATGCTGTGCAAATTAGTGCTTTGTTGGAAAATCTGATGAAGGCTGATTTGGGGGAATCAGTAAATCTACACCCACAGAAAATCCTAACTAGTAAATCTGTGGTTACATATGTCAAGAAAAATATGAATGTAACTCCGGCTGATGAGTCCAGCAAACAAACCGAGGATACAACAAGTAATACTGAGGGTGGTGAGACGCATATAGTCCAGCCAGTGGGACCGGAAACAAGGGTTGTAGAAAAGAAGAAGGCAGTACGTCAAAAGAAGAAGGCCGAAACGACGGAGGTAGATAAGAAAAAGAAGCAGCTGGTAAAGAAGGTGGTGACAAGCCAAACCGTGGAGGCTAGGAGCAAAGATGCTCCAGAGAAATCCTCGTCTCAGACCAGCTCAGACTTGGATTCACACCCACAGGGTGAGCAAAAGAAAAAGGTGGTACCTAGCGCAAGCAGGTGGTTGAGTCCTCGGACTCAGAGCCTACTGTATGTCTTCCGATTAAGAACTTTGGGAATAAACATCGGACGAAAAGAACTAAGAAGATGTCGTCCACTGTTGATGATCACACAAAGTCTCAACCCACTCCCATCTTGATCACACCAGCTGGAGATGCAACGGTATCTACTGTTGGTGGACCCGAAGTCGACACGGACACACGCACTGGTGATGCATACATTGCTGATGGCCAAGAAGAGCATGAGAAGACAGCCTCAGAACAAGATAAACAGGTTGTTGGTGATGATCACAACGATGATAGGCATGAAGAGGATCAGGGAGTGACACCCAAACGGACCAGGCAGGTCCCGATGAAACTGTGTCTAATATTTCTCAGGGAATTTACTGTGGATGGTCTTACTAGTCATGAGGGAGAAACCACGAGATAGAGGACTGGTGTGGATAAGGAAGAACTGATTGAGTAGGATGAGAGTAGCAACAAAATTGAGAAGGAAATAGCTACATATGACAGGGCTATTGTCGTACGGTCTAGTCCCGAGCACCCAGCTCAGCTGACCATGACATATACTGGGCAAGGTATATTTGCACCCATCCAGATCCGGGTGATCAACTGGGCGACACACTTTTTTCCAAAGATTTATCCAGCGGCAAAAGGCAAAGGTATGCTGGAAGTCATTGCCAGGTCTAACCCAGTCGAGGAGCACTGTCAATTAGTCCTCAAAACCGCATGGGAAGATGTATCCAGCACAATGGATGCTTTTGATGATGGATGCACTTCCACACTGAGGTAAGACTCAAAGATGTACCCTCCTTTGAAGACCTGACTAAACTTGAAGACCAATTTCTGCTGTTGGCTGAGACAGAGCAAGTGGCTGAACTATTGCACCGAAGGTCGATGCTGATGTACAAGCTGTATGAGATAAAAGCCAGAAGCAGGTAGATGAGCATCTGGAAAATTTCAAACTAGATGTCCCATCTGTAAACTATGATTATCTGTGTATTCAATTTCTCAGCAAGGAACTCAAAGCGATCGAAAGGTAGCACCGGGATTAGCATGTACTAGTTGGATTACCAATTGTAACTCCGAAAACTTCATTTGCAGGAGTTGGTGCCAACATAGCCACTCCTCGAATTACCTTGTCTACAGGGGCAGCATCAACTCAATCAGCACAACCACAGACTCTTTCCCTTGAGTTCTCCAGTCAGGACGCACAAGATCAAGCTGAGAAAAACGAATCAGCTCAGCAAGAAAAACAAATCGTTAAAAATGTTGAGTTCATTAATCGGATGGTTGCGCGAGTAGAGGATACAGAGAACGAACATTCGGGTTCTACGGCTAAACAAAAGACGGCGGAGAAACCGACTCCTGAGAAAGGCGACGAACCTCAAAGGAATACAAGCTCCTCTGGATCAAGCTCTACTAGAAGTTTTTCCCACATTGATCCCAGTCTCACTTTCTCTACTCTCCATCTGGAACCAAGTCCATCTGACCTCCAGATGGTTGTATATACTGTTAATAGCAAAGAGAATACACGTACATCTTTTGAATAGGACACCGATTCATCCCATAATAGTTCACAGCAGGTCTTTGCATCCATTCCCCCAGCAATTCCTAATACTGGTTCTAAGCTCGAAGAGGTAGAGAAGATTATTGCTTCTCTGGACTCAAGGATAATGTCTATGGATTCCAGGATGATGTCTGTGGATTCAAAGGTACAATCAATGGATTCAATACTTGGATCTATGCATTCAAAAATTGAACAGCTGTTGAATGTTCAGGAATTTCTGAAGCACGACTTTGGTACCTACAAGCTCTCTTTCTATGATAAGATGGATACGGTGGCTGGCAATGTTAAGTATTCTCAAACATCACTGGAAACCACCATTCTTCATCAACTTACCGAGCATCAGATTCAATTGGCCAGTGATCTTGACTTCTTTAAACTACAGCTGGAAGAGTTGGTTAATCACCTCAAGCAGGCTGGTGATGCCAAAAAGGGGGAAAGTGGGGAAAGTGGTAGTAGACAGAGGGAAGGTCAGGTAGACAAGGGGAAGGTCCGAGTAGTACAAGAGGTAAAGGACCGAGCCCGAAACTTACCGAGCATCAGATTCAATTGGCCAGTGATCTTGACTTCTTTAAACTACAGCTGGAAGAGTTGGTTAATCACCTCAAGCAGGCTGGTGATGCCAAAAAGGGGGAAAGTGGGGAAAGTGGTAGTAGACAGAGGGAAGGTCAGGTAGACAAGGGGAAGGTCCGAGTAGTACAAGAGGTAAAGGACCGAGCCCGAGCTTTAGAAGGGGTGAAGATAGCAGCAAAGATAAGAGAAGTCGATGGTTTTGAAGTGAGAACGGTCTTAGTAATTTTGTATAGGACTAAGTTGTTTAGAGCTAAAACTGTATTGTAAGTAGTTAACGGTCTATAAAACTCTCCTTTACAACAAGAGTTTTGTCATCACCAAAAAGGGAGAAATTGTTAGGATAAATTTCAGAAGTTTTGTTATGAAAAATAAAAGAAATATGAGAAATAAAAAGAGATAAATCAGACCAAAATGATAATATCTGGACGAAGCTTACTACGTTGGACGAAGAAATCAAATCGGAGCAGATTCAAGCTGGTCAAGGAAAAACCAGCTCAAAGCATTCATGTACGATGGATGAGTATAAACCAGCTTAGGAGAATAAGGTGTGCTGGTCGAGAACCAGCTGACCACTAAGTAATACAGATACCAGCTAAAAGATGCTTAATCGATTAAGGGCAATCATATTGAGAAAAATCGACTGAAATAAAAAGTAAGAAAACAGTGATTTAAAGCTGTGAGAATAGATCGTAGATAACGGACCAGCGGAAGAGAAGAAGAATAACAGATCAGCTGGAAGAACAGTTAAGCCGAACCAGCTCGAAGTAGAATAACTTCACGAGTGGTTTAGTACTGAAGATATAAAAATTCAAAGAATGCTATTTGAACAAAGACATGAGCAGAATACTTCAAAACAGATTGGATAGAGTCATGCTCAGAACCCGAACAAGAAAAGAAGTTCAAATGTTCAAGAACCAGAACGGGAGACCAACTGAGTACTGGAAAACGTAGCAAATTGACTTTTGGAATGTTTGAAGCAACATTCAGTCAGATATGTGACATTTGACATCTCTGCAGAGATTTGTAGACGTTGAAACTACTTTGAGCTAAAGTCAGATACGCAGAGAATGAGTTCAAACTGAAGACGGCGCATAATTACCAAAAAGGGCAACGCAATTAATGGAGCTGTACTTTCATCGTACAAGCATTTAAGGCATCGCAGGAAACTTAATTTGGATGCATACAACGTGTCTACTGGCTACATTTATTACTGTTGCATCCCAAGAGTATGAATAGAAGAGAAGAGCAGCTGAGAAGAGTGACGAAACACTAAGTGACGAACTACAACGAGATTAACTCACAAGTTAACCAGCCAGCTCTTCACAACAAAAGAGAAGTTCATATTGAACCAGCTCACAACAAGTGACCCACGCACAGATAGCTTCATTCAATTCTTGTGTCATACACTCTTCTATACACACACTCTATAGTGTAAAGCTATCATCTTAAATCATAAGCAGAGAGTGTAGAGTGCTAGAGTAGCACAACAAGCTCAGTGCTGTTTCATTGTATTGTTGAATCAGATCGGGGGTATATGCTCATTATTGAGTGCTAGGAGTTCTCGTAGCTGCTGATTGCGAGATCGGGTTTGTACAAAGGGTTGTATACATAAAATCTTCTAGTGGATGTCCTTCCAATTTAGGAAGAAGGGGAGACTTAGGAGATATTGCTCCGAACTTCCAGAAACAAACTCTCGACTCTTCACCTTTTTACTTTCTCGTAATTGTCTAGATTGTTCACTGTTTGAATCGTGTTATTTCTGCATAAAAATTGTTTTATTACACGAGACAAACAACAATCATTGAGAACCCTTCAAGCTGGTAACTCGGCTGGAGGTTTGCGTCGAGCAATAAAATTCTTGAAACAAGCCTTAAAAAAAAATTTAGAAAAGGAGTTCATTCACCCCCTCCTCTGAACTCCCTAGCTTGTTTTCAATCCTAACAGCCAGGCTAGTACCGCAAGGGTATAGGCAAGAATAAGGAATAGATTTTGAAAAATCCTTCGTGCTCGTAGCCCGACTAGAAGCTATTTGAATCTTTCTTGCATATGCATCATAAAAAAACTTCAATGTTTATCATATGGATGTCAAGTGTGCATTTTTAAATTGCATCCTGAATGAGGAAGTGTATGTTACACAACCTCCTGGCTTCGTTGATCATACCAGACCAGAATTTGTGTACAATCTTGATAAGCGTTGTATGGTCTGAAACAAGATCCCAGAGCTTGGTATGATACTCTGTCCAAGGTTTTAACAAATCATGATTTTGTTATTGGATCTGTTGACAAGACACTATTAAAATTTGTGAAAAATGATCATATCTTGTTGGTACAAATATATGTGGATGATATTATCTTCGTCTCTACTAATTCCAAGCTTTGCGAAAAATTTTCCAAACTAATGCAAGAAAAATTCGAGATGAGCATGATGGGGAGCTGACGTTTTTCCTAGGACTACAAGTAAAGCAACTTGAGGATGGATTATTCATCAATCAAGCAAAATACACAAAAGAACTTATCAAGAAGTTCGGGATGGAAAAATGCTCAGCAGCTGCCACTCCCATGATTGCCTCCTTCAAGCTGGACAAAGACGAAGCTGGAACTGCCGTAGAGGTAACCATGTATCGTGGGATGATATGTGTTCAAGGTTTCAAGCTGATCCAAACAATCACACTACATGGCAGTTAAATGCATTTTAAAGTATTTTAAAGGCACGCAGAACGTGGGTCTTTGGTATCCCAAATATTCAAGTTTAAACTTGATTGGTTATAGTGATGCAGACTATGCAGGGTGTAAGATTGATCGGCACAGCACAAATGGCATCTTTAAATTCTTGGGTGATCTATTAATTTCATGGTTTATCAAGAAACAAACATCAATTGCTACATCCACCACTGAGGCAGAGTACCTTGCAGCTGGAAGTAGTTGCTCTCAAATGCTATGGATTCAACAACAACTTCGGGACTATGGCGTTGATGCACAGGAAGCGCCCATATTTTGTGACAATACTAGTGCAATTGCAATCACTCATAACCCTTTCTGCATTCCAGAACCAAGTACATCTACATACTCCATCATTTCATTAGAGACCACGTACGAAAGAAAGACGTTCGGTTGGAGCATGTACCAACAGATCAGCAAGTAGCTGATATCTTCACCAAGCCTCTATTGGACGCTAAGGTTCTTACTTTAGAAACATTTTAGGTCTCTTGGATATGTCTTGATTATGTTGGGGAACAACATAACTCAAACAGATAACTCAAAGATCCATTGTTTGACTTCTAGCTGGTATGCAATCTGGTCCAGCTTGAGGCATGTACAACGTGATGTTATCATGGTGTTTGTGTTATTAGTTTCTGTGCTGGTATATAGTAAATCGAACGGTGGAGATTGAGTTAGCGTTTAAAATTCATTTTAAATCGGACGGTCATCGCTTCTTGAATTTCAAATGTCGTTTTAACATGATGATGACACATGTCCAGAAAAACCCTTCTCTCTTCCCGCTCGTACATAAACCGCTTTACTTTACCTTATTACCTTACGCCTTTCGCGCAATTGAGAAATCTAGCACACAGTTTAACTGCATTTTCGTGAAATACCTTGAATTTTTCTCAAAATTTTTAATCCTTTACTATAATAAATGGGCTCCTCTCTGTTTGTGAACGCTCTGCAGGTTGAGTTTGAGTCTGTGCTCGCTATGGAGCACACCCCACATGTTCTAGACCCTGGTGGACACAAGGCTTGAAGGATTTTTGGTAGCATCCGGGTCCATATATGAGGCCGCTGTGATTGAGTTCTTTTCCAACGCAAGAGTGATAGCGGGAACCATTGTAAGTTTCGTCGCCAATCGGAAACTGGAAATGACGAAAGAGATCTTCGCTGAAGCTTTTGGGTTACCCAAAGAGGGGGCGACAAGCTTCCTGGATGTACCAAAGGAGACTGTGGTATAAATGAGAAATAGGTTCTCTGGGTCTGATGTGCCATTTAGGGCACCCATTAAGAAAAGTGAAATGAAGATGGAGTTTCGACTGCTACACGATATTGTGGCAAAGGCGTTATGTGCCAAGGTGGGCTCATTTGACATGGTAACAAGTGAGAAGTTTGATCTAATGGTGGAAATCTCTGCAGGATTGAAGGTGAACTGGAGTCAAGTGTTGTTTCAAGTACTGGTGAACATGGTAAACAATCCTAGAAACAGTCCCAAGGGTTTGCGGTACAGGTTAGTGTTTTATTGGAGAAACTGGTGAAACCAGCAAACACACCAAAGACACTGCGAGTGGAACTGAGGGTGGTCAGTCTAACATAACCAAACCTGTGGATATGCAAGTTTATAGGATCAATGGGATAAAAAATAGAAGTAAAATAAGCCCAGGAGTTCAGAAGGGTGGGGGGGTTGAAGGAACTCCTTCGATTTTTCTATTTCAAATCCTTTTAAAAACGTTTTACAAGCATGTGCTTAACTCAAAGCTGAGTGACCAGCTTTGAGGCTCTCAGTTCAAATCTGTTTTTTCGGTTAACAATAATGTGTGAAAATAAATCGATTAAACAATTAACAGTAAATAAATAACAATGAAGAAATATAAAAGATAGAGTCAAGAGTTTGTTCTGGAAGTTCGGATATCAATATCCTACGTCTCCCCTTCTTCCTTTTCAGGAAGGTTCCACTAGAAGATTTGATGGTTACAACTTCTGCAAACACCTAATCAGTTAAACTTCGCTTAAAGTGAACTCCTAGCAATCCAATTCTACGCAGACTCCTCTGCTGATTACAAATACAAGTATTTTCGAACTGCTTGATATAGCAAGTTCGTTACAGACTCTGATATGAATTTATCAATGAACACAACGCAAACAGAGTATGTAAACTTCTGGTTTTTTTGAACAATAAGAATATTTGGCTAATATAAAACCAGAAGAAAATCTCGAAGATAATATTTTTTTTAAGCACGAAAAGCTTCGAGGATGTTCTTCGTGTTAGAGTAGATGCCCAACTAGCCAACCTGTGGCGTGTGGGTTTATTGACTCTTGTATATGACAGTCTTTATATATGACATTCGTATTTGTTTATGGCATTCTTTATCTTCATTATGCTTATATAATGTTAACAATTGTGTTGGACAAAAACCTAGAATGCACCATAGTGTATGTTAGATGTGATAGTGGGTATGACGGCTATCATGAAACACATCTAATAGTCATTGTGTATTCTGAATTAGTTCCTAGTCGATTGGGCCGTCAAAATGAGGATAAGCCGCCCGAGCTTGAGACTAGTATCTGCGATGCGAAGTACCATGTTTCATTGTTAGGGAACATTGTGATGTTCTGAGCATGCAGATAGATAGTGACCTGGTGATCTATCAAACTACCCTCGTTCGGACTTTCCAAGTGGTTACCATTTGTCGAGTGGATAAGTCCGAGGTCATGGTTGTACTGATTAGTCCTCACGACTCGAAACGTCATTGAGACTCTACATGATAGGAGTCTCACTTTGACCCGTTTTCCGACCCACTTGGGGTCATTAGGCGGCGGGGTTGGATGAGACCACGATGCATGTAGGAGTCGATGCTTCGTTGTCGAGGATTCACCGCTCGCTTACATGCGTGGATATCCTATGCTATCTGAGGGGATAATAGTGTATAAATCTCTGGCCAGAGTACTAGAAGTATTTTAGGTAAATGGGTTTACCTAGTTACACTCGTGATATCACTATTCGATCTCCAAGATGTATGCGTAGCTATCGGATCTCTAGCGACTCTCGATTTACCAATGGTCGTTGATCTGATCGGGATATATGGATTGAAAGGACCGTACTGTACGCTAACCACGACCAACTGGTTCTTGCAGG
>KV016795.1:124195-153249 GCA_001598015.1 Dorcoceras hygrometricum
AAATCGTGATTTCCCACTATTGAGGGGCAAAACTGTCATTTGGACTAGGTGATCTGAAAAATCGTTTTTTGCATCATAATATTCAGTTTTGGAAACTGAGTCGATCGGTCCGATCTGATTGTCGATCGGAGTTATGATGAAACCGTAATGAATTAAACGAACCGAATGTTCATATAGGGACTTGGGCCTGACCCAAGTCCAATAGGCCGGTTCAAGCCCAAGTATATTTAATATATACACTAATGTGATTAGGGCTTAATGGATTGATTACCACACTACTCTAAACCCTAGAGCACCCATTCGTCCGCCTCCCTCTCCTCACTAGCCGCCGCCGTCGTCGGCCACCACGTCGCCGCCGCCGCCCCTCGCCGGAGTTGCTTTGGCCAACTTTTCGAGGAATTTCCGTCCGTGCTGATCTCGTCAGGCCTTATAGTGCAGGCTGACGAAGGAGTCTCCCTTCCGGTCGTGGACCTGATTGATGAATCTACAGCCGCCTACCGTGAAGAGCCGGTCTTCTTGTAATTCCGGTTGGAGCCAGGCGCAAGTCGCCAGCAAGGTAATCTACTAATCATCCTATGAATGGTTTATAGCATGATTTTATTGTATTGAACGTTTCCCGGAGCCAAATTTAAACTTCCGCTGTGCCGCCGGGAGACGGGATCCGGATCCGCCACCTGTTCCCCAACACTTCGAGATTTGAGAGCTGGGATATTAAATAGTTTTTGACTTGAAAGATTTTTCCGGAACGATGCAAAAAGAAACAGAGAGACGAAGATTGTAAATCGACAGAGAGCTTTCTCACTTGAATCTCTTCAGCAATTTATACACATCCATCTTCAACGGTCATTTAATGAGCCAGTAAACACAAACCATATTTGAATATCTTCATCGTACCGAGAATTAATTGCCCCATTAATTCTTGTGTAGAGGTTTGTCTGTTGTTGTCAGAGTTTAGAAAACTTTATACCAGAAATGGAAAAACATCGACTGAACCAACTCTGCGTCCTGTAGAATATACTCTTAATAGCTATGATCTTGAATCTCTTTAATCCCATTTGTCTTACAGGCTTTATATGATTAAATCTCGATCGTTGAATCATCTGGACCAATAGCTGATAAGATCTGAAGCTGTGATCTGAAATATGTTAAGCTCTGAGATGAAATATGCTCTAAGCTGTTTCGAATATATAAGCTTCACGATCTTTTTCCTTTACGAATATATCCCTTTTTCTCTCTCATTATCTGAATCTTAGTCTGATATGAAATCTTTCTACGAATAACATGCTGAGATATGAACTAAAATACCTCTATGTTCTGTACCTCAGGAACCTCTGGTCGGATCTGATCTGTAAAATAAATCTCTGTACTGAACTGATACGTAAACCTCTGAACGAATATCTCTGATCTATATTACTCGGATCTGAATTACTCTGAACTGGTCTGTAAAGTACGCCTAGTCCAAATCTGAATGGATCTAAGTCCCTGATAACTTCTAAACCAACTCCGATAGAACCCGATTACTTCAAATCTGATAGCTTAATGTTCAGTTCTTTGTCTTGTTTATGTTATCACCAAAACTTATAAATTTTATCTTAACAATTTTCCCCTTTTTTGTGATGACAAAACTTTGCAGCTTACGACTTAAAAAGAGACAAAAATAAATTGCTCTAAGTCTTTGCGAGCTAAGTACAAGAGTTTTGTACAAGAACTGAATTTTTAAAAACTGCTCAAGAAAACCATCGCTAAATCCAGAGCTTTTACCTCCTCTTCCTCTGTGCGAACCACTTCCTCTCTTCGAAGGTTCACTTCTGCTTCCACCACTTCCACCTCCACTAGGTCTGCTTCTGTCATCAGGCTGTGGACCTCTACTACTCTCTTCCCCCTTTTTGTCATCACGCCCTCTATTAATATAGGCAATGATTTCAGAGAGCTGGGCACGAAGAGTATTGAGGCCTCCTGTGTTTCCAAACGGAATGAAGTCAATTATTGAGACAGAACAGCCATTTGAACCTGTACCTCCTTTCGACGTCATTGATTTTAGCTCCAAAGACCATATCCTGGTGAGAGGTAGATTGTGCAAACGCCATCTCAAGTCGTGTAATTTTCTGTGAAAGTGCAGCCTTGAGTTCGTCGACACAGTCCCTATTCTGCACTTGCTCAAATTTAATTTGATCAATAGAAGCATGAAGTCGTGCAATAGATTCTGTAGTCGGTAAGAAGAAAAACAGTGACACATCTGTGAATTCTGAGGAATATCATCTGTGAAATGCATACGGGAAGCACTGGAAGAAGAAATGGAAGAAGTCGTACTTTAACTCTCTGAGATTGAACTGGAACTAGAAGAGATGAATTGTATATCTGGCTGTACAAAGAAATCAACAAAACCTTCAGCACTCTGAACGTGCTGAATAGCATCAAAAATTTCCGTAGGGACTGTCTCTGCATCCAAAACTGAATCTACGACAATTATATCTCTACACGTATTGTATGTACCCACTGGCTGAAGATGTCCAGAGAATGAAAAGGAACTACATCTATACAAATCTAAGCCCAGTGCCTCTGAACAATAGCAGAATAAAAGGTCTTCGATAATCAAGATATTGGACTGATTCAATAAAAATACAAATAGGGGCAAACACGTCCACGAATGGCCTCTGAGGTAGTTGCTTCCTCTATTTTGAAATACGTTGCACAGCTAACCTCGCAGGTTTCGGATCTACACCCTCTACAACTTGCCAAGATCCATCAATAAAACTTAAAGGCCTTACCCAGTTCGTAGAATTAACATTCGGATAAAATTGTGCATGAATTCCTCTACTCTGGTCAACATCCCATACAAACATATTTGAGGAAGATGGCCGTGTCCACTCCAGCTTATGATGCCTCAGTTGCTCCATCAATTTTATCAAATCCAAAACTTGAAGATCAATAGCGGATGTGGCGTTCCGGATTCAAAATTGCTGCGCCTAGTCTCCAAAAACTTGCGAATCAACATTTCTTTGTATTTGGTTGTTATGTACAATCGCCTGGTCTTCTTTGGCAGCCAATTCTGAAACTGACTTCAATGCTGCTAAACCACTGAAAGAATTAAAGAATGAAACTATTTCCTCTATAACGGCGTCTATCATCTGTACAAGAAACTCTATATCTCCAGAAATTAACGCAAAAATTTCCTTAGCCGGATTGCCCTTGATCTCCTCCACAAGGGGCACCTTCCCCTTGTCCAAAGGGTCCATCTTAGGAAGGGTGGTACAAAAGGGCACCTTCCCCTTGTCCAAAGGGTCAATCTTAGGAAGGGTGGCCTTGTACCAGTCCACTTCCTTTATTTCTATTCCGTGACCAAATTCAATCTGAGTTGGCTCCTCAGCCGTAATAGATGGAAGCATCATATCTTCCTGAATTTGCTTCAACAAATCATCAATGGTTGTCAGGCCTCGTGCTCACAACAGAGTAAAATCACACAATTACAAGCGGAAGCTACTAAAAAGCGGGTAAAATTTTTGCTTTTGGCCTGACGGTTTAAAACAATATAATTTAAAATACGACAATACTCAAAATAGATATCCCAATTTACAAAACCAACCAAACAAAGGATACAAGCCCACGACAAACAATACAACATCAACATGTATCAAATACCTGATAACAACCACAACCGAATATAGCATACTACAACAAAAACACATGGCATCCCCTGGCTAACTGTACTGATACATATAAATATGTTATATGCTACTGGGATACTCTAACCACCTCCTGGGGCACCTATGACCAGCTGGAAACCTGAACAACAAAAGGCAAACAAACAAACCAAGCCCCAGAGGGACATGGGGTCAAACCCCAGTACGGAGAGCAACTGAAACAGCTAAAGAAACAACATAAGATAAAATGCAGATGCTATGCATGAGACACAGGATAACCGCTGAAGGCTAAAACCGAAAAGGGAGCCAAGGAAGCTCAAGCACAGCTCAACAAGAATCTGCAACGAATGGTGGCCACAGGGTGTGTTCAAAGTGTGGTAATGAGCCACTCGCCTTGACACCACACCCGAATACCAGATGCATCAAACAGCTCAACCTGTCGCTGCACAACTCATGAACTGTGGTAGTTAACCAATCGGCGCATGAGGGCTAACAGATCCCAGCAGGGAGATGAGAGTGCGGTATCGCCGCTCGCCCTCGCATCCTGGTAAGAAACAACAGCACAATACAACAAGATACAAAGCAAGGGATCTGAAATGCTCATGAACAAATGCGTGTATGCAATCAACCGAGAGCAGCTAGCATAACACAAATGCAACAGCAAGCAATACACAGCAATTATGCACGGAAGATCTCGCGTACTTGCCCATATTACAACTATGGGGGACCCCCTTATACTTACGCTGATTCCAAAGCAGCTCCCATTCCCAACCAGAGATGCAAACCAGCTCTCACATTAAATCCCACGCTAATCCAAGTTGGATTTCAAGCTCAAGATCCGTACCTCTAACTTTTGGGCAACAATTACCGCAAACAAGCCCGAGAAATATGATATAAGCACCTGTCGAAGCAAACAACGCACAAAACAACTCAGGCAAGCTAACAGAAACTCATGGCCAACTACAGCAGCTCACGGCTGGGAGCTAAGCTCAACCAGAAATCAATCCTACCAATACAACTTAGCAGGAAGCTTATTCAAGGCTAGGAACAAGATTTCAACAACTAAATCGAAATGGCTGGAAACGACAGGAATTCACCGGAGAAGCTCACGGTGAACAGTACCCGAGGGTTTGAGTGAAGAATGAAAGTCGGGAGGAAAATCGCTAAGTGTGGGATCTGCTAATATAATTGAAGGCCAAAGTTACCAATATATATACACGCATGAAATCTGCTAAAACATACACCGACAAAAACAGATCCCTCAACAAATTAACGCATGCGTTAAACAGCTCTCAACAACGAAACGACGTCGTTCTGCACACGTCAGCAAATCTGATCGAAGCGTTACGCTACAACAGATCTCTACAAAGCCAATACGACATCGCACAACACCACAGGAGAAGTCTGAAGACAAAACGCTAACGGCTGGAGACATCTGGAATACAACACGCTAACAGATCTCTCCATCAAGCGCTAACCAAAAGGGAAACGTATTGGTGACATCTGAAAACTAGCTATATACCTTGCCCCGTTCACCAGATCTCACAACCAAACGCTAGGCCAAACGACACCGTATTAACTTATCTATACGACATCGTATTGCGCTCAACGCAAAACACGCGGGGCAGATTTCTAAATCAGATCCTAGCGCTATCGAAATATCAGATCTCTCCTAAACAACGACGTATAAGCTTCTACGATACAAAATGCGCTGCACAGACCTCTACACATCAACGCAACAGATCTCTCCTGCCCACGAGATATCCGGACTTCACAAAAACGACGGCGTATTGATCTTGCGCTACCAATTACGCGCGGTGACCAGATTTCTCAAGAAATACGACAGATCTCACCAAAAATTTAGATTTCTCACAAAAATCAGATTTCTTCCCAAAAACTCAAAAATACGAAAACTTCCAGAATTGCTCTAAATGTGAAATCTGACCCGAAAATACAAACGAAACCTTCAAATTGAAATCTGAACATCCAGAATTCCTTAAAAACCGATTAATCCAACAATTAATCTTTTATTAAATTTCAGGTCTCACATTTCTCCCCCACTAAAATGGATTTCGTCATCGAAATCAAACAACAATTCCGGAAAAACATCTCAACAGCAAGGTACAAAACAGAAATTCGCCTAACACATGGCCAAGAGTTCAAGATAACTGAGCAAGCAAATGACAACAACTAGGAAAGAATTACAACCAAAGCTACAACTACTGGGAATTCAGCACAACAGCTACTCAAACAGATGCGACCACTCGCGCTGCATCTTTTCCTCCAGATCCCATGTAGCTTCTTCCCTGCCATGCTCGCTCCATTACACCATCACCAACGGAATGGTCTTGTCCCTCAATTGTTTCTCTTTTCTACCAAGGATCTGCAAGGGATACTCTTGATAAGTCAACGTCTGATCTAGCTCAACCTCGTCAGTTCTAAGCACATGAGACGGATCTGGCTCGTACTTCCTCAACATGGAAACATGAAAGACATCATGTAGAGAAGACAATTCCGGAGGCAACAACAGCCGATACGCTAACGGGCCAATCCTCTCAACAATCTCATACGATCCGACGTAACGAGGGGCTAACTTTCCCTTGTGTCCAAAGCGCATAACACTGTGAAACGGAGAAACTTTGAGAAATACCTGATCACCAACTTGAAACTCTAGAGGTCGACGCCTCTTATTCGCATAACTGGCTTGGCGATCCCGGGCAGCTTCCATCCGCTGTCGAATAAGATCCACATGATCCTTCATTTGCTGCATAAAATCTGGGGCAGATAGCTGCTTCTCCCCCACTTCTTCCCAACATACTGGCGATCTGCACTTCCTGCCATACAAAGCCTCAAACGGCGCCATGCCAATCGTCACCTGATAGCTGTTATTATAAGAAAATTCCACCAAAGACAACGCGTCTTGCCAGCTACCTCCAAAATCCATCACAACAGCTCGTAACATATCCTCCAACGTCTGGATAGTTCGCTCAGATTGGCCATCTGTCTGGGGGTGATACGCGGTACTCTTAGCCAATCTGGTACCTAGAGCTGCTTGCAAACTCTTCCAAAACCTGGAAGTAAACCTTGGATCTCGGTCTGAAACGATCGAAACAGGCACACCGTGCAATCTAACCACAAAATCCACGTACAATTTCGCCATTTTCTTCAAAGAAAAGGTCATACCGTAGGGAATAAAATGTGCAGACTTCGACAATCGGTCGATAACCACCCAAATAGCATCGCATCCTCTGCTGGTACGAGGCAGATGCATCACGTAATCCATCGCTATGTGCTCCCAATTCCATTGGGGCACTTCCAAACTCTGCAACAGACCACCAGGTCTCATCCTCTCGGCCTTTACCATCTGACAGTTCAAACAACGAGCAACGAATCCAGCAATGTCGCTCTTTAGGCCAGCCCACCAGAAGTGCGGCTTCAACGTATGGTACATCTTCCGTGCACCAGGATGAACACTACAGAATAATCTTCAAGTTCTCCAGCCCTGACCTTTAACTTCAACTCGTGGATGGAAGGATCAGTCCTTTGAGCTGCTCGAATACTAGAAACAATCTGTGGCTCAACTTGGAAAGAAGTAACCACGACACAATCCTCAGCCATGTAGAATCTCCAACCAGTTGTATTAACATGCTCCTGATCCTTAGAGATATACAACGAAGCAAGCATCTCACTAGCCTTCCTGCTCAAAGCATCGGCCACTACGTTCGACTTCCCAGGTTGATACTTAATCTCGCAATCAAAGTCCTTTAGCAGCTCCATCCAACGACGCTGTCTCATATTCAAGTCAGGCTGCGAAAAAATAGATACTGCAAACTTTGTGGTCCGAATACACCACAAATTGCTCGCCATACAGGTAATGACACCAGATCTTCAATGCAAAGACCATGGCTGCTAGCTCCAAATCATGGACCGGATACTCATGCGGTTTCAACTGCCGCGAGGCATACGCAATGACTCGACCATTCTGCATCAAAACACATCCCAATTCATTGAGCGAAGCATCAGAACAAACAACGAAACCACCTGATCCGGACGGCAGAGCCAACACAGGTGCAGTAGTCAGTTTCTCCTTGAGCAATTGAAAATCATTCTCGCATTGCTCAGTCCACACAAACCGCTTTTCCTTCTCAGTCAATTGAGTCATCGGCTTTGCTATGATAGAAAATTCTTCAATGAAACGACGGTAATAGCCAGCCAGACCCAAGAAACTGCGAATCTCGGACACATTCCTGGGACGCTCCCAGTTCAAAACAGCATCAACCTTATTAGGATCAACAGAAATCCCCTCGGCTAAAATGACATGACCCATAAATACGAGGCGATCCAGCCAAAACTAACACTTGGAGAATTTAGCATACAACTGCTGGTCTCTCAACATCTGAAGGACAATTCTCAGGTGCTCCTTATGCTCCAAAGAAGTCTTATAATATACCAAGATATCGTCAATGAACACTATCACAAACTGATCTATGAACTCTCTGAAGATCCGGTTCATCAGATCCATCAAGACTGCAGACGCGTTGGTCAACCCAAACGGCATAACCAAGAACTCAAAGTGTTCGTACCTTGTACGAAATGCGTCTTTGCGACATCTTGATCTCTTATTCTTGGGTGATGGTACCTGGAACGCAAGTCAATCTTCGAATACACCACAGAACCTTGCAGCTGATCAAACAGATCATCGATCTTGGGTAAAGGATACTTATTCTTAACAGTCGCTATATTTAGCTGGCGGAAAGGCATTAAGAAAATGGGCGCTCCCCACGATGACATGCTAGGTCGGATAAAACCTTTCTCCATCAAATCTTCCAACTGCACCTTGAGTTCTCTCAACTCCGCAGGCACCAAACGATACGAGGCACGAGAAATTGGAGCTCTGCCAGGCACCAGCTCTATGCTGAAGTCAATCTCCTTCTTTGGAGGAAAACCAGGAATCTCCTCCGGTAACACATCGGGAAAATGTCGCGCCACGGGAACATCACTGAGCTGCACACGAGAAGAAGAAGACGCATCCAAAGTGTAGATCATGAAACCAGCATTCCCTAAGGACAAAAAACTGAACATCTCCATCGCTGAGACTAACGGGATCTTCGATCGAGAAACCTGGCCGTAGAAGTCCCACTTCTCGCCAGACAAAGGCCTAAAACGAACAATCCCATGGAAAAAATCCACGGAGGCCCTATAGTTGGACAACACGTCCATCCCAACAATGCAATCGAAATACCACAACATCAGACGGATCAAATTCGCCACCAACACATGCTCACTAAATCTCAAAACGCCATCTAACAAAACCTCCTGGGAAAACAGGCTCACACCGCCAGGGGTAGAAACAGAAACAGCATCGCGCAAAGGAATGGTATGTAGACCATGCTCGATAACAAAAGAATCAGAGATGAAAGAATGCGATGAACCGGTGTCAAACAACACACGTGCAGGAAAATCAAAAACAAGACATGTACCTGCGATCACCCTGCTCGGCGTCTCCTCTGCCTGCTCCCTAGTCATGACATTGGCCTGAGCATGCTGAGGTCCAGAATAGAACGGCTGAGACGACTGTCCGAATCGCGATGGACCAGGCTGCTGGAACGGCCTGAACTGAGTCTCACCAATCCTGGGCTGCTGAAACTGAGGGGAACGACCCCTAGACTGTCCTCCACGACCCTGAGGCGGGGCTGCGGCTCGCTGCGATCCAGCTGACGGACACACCCTAGAAAAATGCCCATACTGACCGCAAATATTGCAAGAGCCCTACACACCAACACACTGGGTAAAAGGATGCTTGACACTGCAATAACCACAGAACTCAGCCTGAGAACCACTGCTACTCGAGCTACCTGAACCAGAAGAGCCCGAACCAGACTTCTTCTTGAACTGCTGACCGCGGGGTCGGAACCTCTGACGGCCAGACTGCTGTGCCACCTGCGGCTGCTGCTGCTGCTGGGGCTGATGGGCTGACTGGGAAGCTGATACAGTTCCTCGTTTAAACCCTCTAAAAATCTGGTCCTCTTGGCCCTTTCCCGGCCAGAAACATGCGGAACGTACGCCAACAAAGAAGAAAACATCCGAGCGTACTCACGGACAGACATCGAGCCCTACTCCAGATGATCAAACTCCCACTAACGGCATTCACATATGACTCAGGAACATACTCCTGCCTAAAAGTCCCGCAAAAGTTGTCCAAAGTAATCCCAACGCCGGTCTCCAACAAAGTACTAGAAGCACCTCGCCACCAGCTCTCTGCACCCTTTCTAAGCTGAAGGGTCACCAAGCTCAACCGAAGCTCGTCGTCATACTGGACACGATCGAAAAGACCAGTGATGTTCCGAAGCCACGAATATGCATCCTCGCTCGACTCGTTGCCATTGAAAACCTGAGGATTCATCCTCTGAAACCTCGCTATCACAACGTCCATCCTCTCCACAGGGGTCTGCAAAACCTCAACCTCCTCCTCCTCATCACGGTTACTACGAGTACGACTAGGAGCACTACGCCGATCCTCATTCTGTCCTGCTGATTCCTCAAACTGCCCCCTACCTCTACCACGACGTGTAGGCGGCATCTACGAACACTCAATAGGATAAAACAACAGAGAACAGATACAACATAGATATCACAATAATATGCAGCACATAATCACATAGTCAAGCACATGCAACACACGACACTGTGCCTAGACTCAGGTGTAATCAAAGAAATCGAGCTTATCCCAGATTAAGCTCTGATACCAAAAATGTCAGGCCTCGTGCTCACAACAGAGTAAAATCACACAATTACAAGCGGAAGCTACTAAGAAGCGGTAAAATTTTTGCTTTGGCCTGACGGTTTAAAACAATATAATTTAAAATACGACAATACTCAAAATAGATATCCCAGTTTACAAAATCAACCAAACAAAGGCTACAAGCCCACGACAAACAATACAGCATCAACATGTATCAAATACCTGATAACAACCATAACCGAATATAGCATACTACCACAAAAGCACAGGGCATCCCCTGGCTAACTGTACTGACACATATAAATATGCTATATGCTACTGGGATACTCTAACCACCTCCTGGGGCACCTCTAGCTGGGTCAGCACCACGACCAGCTGGATAACCTGAACAACAAAAGGCAAACAAACAAACCAAGCCCCAGAGGGACATGGGGTCAAACCCCAGTAGGGCACCTCTAGCTGGGTCAGCACCACGACCAGCTGGATAACCTGAACAACAAAAGGCAAACAAACAAACCAAGCCCCAGAGGGACATGGGGTCAAACCCCAGTACGGAGAGCAACTGAAACAGCTAAAGAAACAGCATAAGATAAAATGCAGATGCTATGCATGAGACACAAGATAACCGCTGAAGGCTACAACCAAAAAGGGAGCCAAGGAAGCTCAAGCACAGCTCAACAAGAATCTGCAACGAATGGTGGCCACGGGGTGTGTTCAAAGTGTGGTAATGAGCCACTCGCCTTGACACCACACCCGAATACCAGATGCATCAAACAGCTCAACCCGCCGTTGCAAAACTCATGAACTGTGGTAGTTAACCACTCTGAGCATGAGGGCTAACAGATCCCAGCAGGGAGATGAGAGTGCGGTATCGCCGCTCGCCCTCGCATCCTGGTAAGAAACAACAGCACAATACAACAAGATACAAAGAAAGGGATCTGAAATGCGCATGAACAAATGCGTGTATGCAATCAACCGAGAGCAGCTAGCATAACACAAATGCAACAACAAGAAATACACAGCAATTATGCACGGCAATCCCAACCAGAGATGCAAACCAGCTCTCACATTGAATCCCACGCTAATCCAAGCTGGATTTCGAGCTCAAGATCCGTACCTATAATTTTTGGGCAACAATTACCGCAAACAAGCCCGAGAAATCTGATATAAGCACCTGCCGAAGCAAACAACGCACAAAAAAACTCAGGCAAGCTAACAGAAACTCACGGCCAACTACAGCAGCTCACGGCTGGGAGCTATGCTCAACCAGAAATCAATCCTACCAATACAACATAACAGGAAGCTTAATTCAAGTCTAGGAACAAGATTTCAACAACTAAACCGAAAGGCTACCTGCACACGTCAAACTCACGAACAAAGCAGCAGCTTCGTGCTTTTGCTCCAGCCAACGACAGCCTCCAAAAGTGGTATGGAATGAAAGAGCTTCTCGAAAGAAGTTCAACGCTACCTCAAACGTCCAAAATGATGGCCGAAAACGACGTGAATTCGCCGGAGAAGCTCACGGTGAACATTATCCGAGGGTTTGAGCGAAGAATGAAAGTCGGGAGGAAAATCGCTAAGTATGGGATCTGCTAATATAATTGAAGGTCAAAGCTACCAATATATATACACGCATGAAATCTTCTAAAACATACACCGACAAAAACAGATCCCTCAACAAATTAACGTATGCGTTAAACAGATCTCAACAACGAAACGACGTCGCTCTACACACATCAGCAAATCTGATCGAAGAGTTACGCTACAACAGATCTCTACAAAGCCAATACAACATCGCACAACACCACAGAAGAAGTCTGAAGACAAAACTCTAACGGCTGGAGACATCTGGAATACAACACGCTAACAGATCTCTCCATCAAGCGCTAACCAAAACGGAAACGTATTGGTGACATCTGAAAACTAGCGCTATACGTTGTCCCGCGCACCAGATCTCACAACCAAACGCTAGGCCAAACGACACCGTATTAACTTATCTAAATGACATCGTATTGCGCTCAACACAAAACATGCGGGGCAGATTTCTAAATCAGATCCTAGCGCTATCGAAATATCGGATCTCTCCTAAACGACGACGTATAAGCTTCTACGATACAAAATGCGCTGCTCAGACCTCTACACATCAACACAACAGATCTCTCCTCCCCACGAGATATCCGGACTTCAAAAAAACGACGGCGTATTGATCTTGCGCTACCAATTATGCGTGGCGACCAGATTTCTCAAGAAATCCGACAGATCTCACCAACAATTCAGATTTCTCACAAAATCAGATTTCTTCCCAAAAACTCAAAAATACGAAAACTTCCAGAATTGCTCTAAATACAAAATCAGATTTCTTCCCAAAAACTCAAAAATACGAAAACTTCCAGAATTGCTCTAAATGTGAAATCTGACCCGAAAATGCAAATGAAACCTTCAAATTGAAATCTGAACATCTAGAATTCCTTAAAAACCGATTAATCCAACAATTAATCTTTTATTAAATTTCAGGTCTCACAATGGTCATCGACTCCTTATCAGACATAGATGTCTTAGTAAGCTTCAGAACCTTGCTCAAGGGTTCTGTGTCTTCAGAGTCAATAGCATCCTTACCTTTCTCCTCTTTTTCTTTAACATCTGTCTCCTTCCCAACAGTTTCCTCCACATCCTTCTCCGTCTCTTCTGGCTTCTTCTCAACTGTCTCCATCTCAGCTGTCCTCTCCTTTTTCTTCTCCTGCTCATCCGTTGCCTCCTCATCGGAATCCTCTTGCAAAATCAATTTCCTTTTCGGTGCTTGGCGTCTTTGAGCTTTAGGGCTCTCAGCTGGTATAACAAAAATTGGTACAACTTCTTGTACCACTGGTACTATCGCCAAAATCTTCTCTGTGGGGGCGGCTCTCCCAAAAGTTGTCCTCTGCTTCTTCGCAACTGGGTCAGCAACAGCAGCTGGTCTCCTCTTTGCTGATGCCTTAACCACCTTATCCACTACTGGCTCATCCGTCACCTCGTCAGCAGTGGTTGACACAGATTTGTTTTTAGCAATATATGTTCCAACAGTCTTGACAGTAAGGATCTTCAGAGGTGGAAAAGTCTTCGAATCTCCAAAAGTCAGATCTGGTGCTCCCTTTAGTAAAAAACAGATTTGAACGGCAAACCCCCGAGCTTGCTTTGATGATGAAGTCACCATTTCTTTAAGAATTTTGAACAAAAACTTCCTCCAGTTGATTTTAATACCATAGTGAATGGATGTCATGAGCAAAAATCGTTCGTGGGTTACGGCATCAAAAGAACCCGCCTTGGAAGTAACAGTCTTCGCTAGAATATCATTCAACAGCCTGAATTCCACATTCATCTCCTTTTTCTTGCACGAAGTCTTAATCGGTTCACCACTCGCAGAAAAGGCTTTCCTCTCTTAATTTATCAACTCCTTATGAAACTCATTCATAGTCGTCAGCCCTTCTAATGATAGATAAAAACTGGCCGCAAAAAGCTCTTCGGAGATTTACAAAAACTGTCCCTGAACGGAACTTATCACGGAATCCCCTTTCACAAAGGCGTTGACAAAGAAATTCTCAAAATATTATTCCTTCATCAGAGAGACTCAAAACTGAGTCGAAATTGACCTGAATAGCGTTATGGATGATTGAAGCAGCCATTGCAATAGATTGATTGAAGAAGATAGTACGTCGAGAATGCGATAATCTGTATAGAATGCACTTGAAAGCACGAGAATATTGTTTGCAAGTTAAGTGTTAGAGGAAATGAAAAAGACGTATAAAAGGAAAAAGAAAACGAGACGATGCAAGTAAAAAGTGTGGATGTGACGTTTCGCATGATGACAACACACGTGTAAATCATCCGATGGCGCGATCAGAATTTGAAAAGTTTTTTGAAATTTTAACCCGTACAGTTAAAAGTAAAAAAAAAAGAAGCGTCATTTTAGAATTCATCACAACCGTTGATCTTTTTAATATGTCAGCTAGGGTAATTTCAGATCAGATCACATATAAGTATAACTGTATATACCCGTAAACTGAATAGATTCAGATCACACGTATTCAGCTGACTCAGCACTTATTAACTCTGATCTGTTGTTCCCCCTAAAGCTGAGGTTCTCCCAATGCTGAAGTTTACCAAATCTGAAGTTCTTCTTCGTTCCCCCTGAATAGAAGACCCAAAGCAGAGGTAAAGTAAAGCTGTTCAACCTGCAATATTTCGCACAATCATAGATTAGGGCAATTCTAAGAGACCAAGAATATTTCGAAAATACGAAAACTTAGCGTCTGGTAGAGGTTTTGTGAACATGTCAGCAACTTGTTGATCTATTGACACATACTCCAGCCGGACGTCCTTCTTAAGCACGTGATCTCTTATGAAGTGATGCCTTATGTCTATATGCTTTGTTCTTGAATGCAGCACATGGTTTTGAGTGATGGCTACCACACTGGTATTGTCACAAAAAATAGTAGCTTCAAAAGCATCAATGCCATAGTCTTTAAGCTGGTGTTGAATCCATAAGATCTGAGCACAGCAGCTTCCAACTGCTAAATACTCTGCTTCAGCTATGGACGTAGCACTAGATGTTTGCTTCTTACTAAACCAGGAAATCAGTCGATCTCCCAAAAATTTACACGTACCACTTGTGCTTCACCTATCAATCCTACAACCTGAGTATAACCGATTAGTTGAAAAATGGAGTTTTTGGGATACCAAAGACCCACATTGGGAGTTCCTTTAAGATATTTTAAAATTTGCTTGACTTCAATATAATGCGATTGTTTAGGCTCAGCTTGGAATCTAGCACACTACAGAATCAAACATGATGTCTGGTCTGCTAGCAGTTAAGTAAAGCAGTGAGCCAATAATACCGCGATACAAAGATACCTCAATTGCAGTTCCAACTTCATCTTTATCCAGTTTGATTGAAGCACTCATCGGGGTAGCTGCTGCTGAACTGTCTCCATTCCAAACATCTTCAGCAGTTCTTTCGTATACTTAGCTTGATTGATGAATATTCCATTATCAAGCTGTCTGACTTGTAGGCCTAGGAAGAACATCAGCTCTCCCATCATGCTCATCTCGAACTTTTCCTGCATCAGTTTAGAAATTCTCTGGCGCAATTTGGGGTTAGTTGTCAGGCCCGGTGTTCACAATAAAGATAAACATGCAATTAACAACTGCGGAAGCATTTAAAAAGTGGCTAATATTTCGCTTTGACCTGACTTAGAAAACATAATTTAAAAATACACTTATGCTCAAAATATTGGTTTTAAAACAAACCAAAAGTTGCAGATAACAAGTACAAGCATCGAGCATCCTAAAGTAATACAATCTCAAATCAGCAATAGAATATCACTACGGGACACCCCGGTGACGACTCTAATACATAATTATGAAATATAGATAACTGGGACACTCTATCCACCTCTCGGGGAAACACCAGGTGAGTCATCTCCACGACCAGCTGAAAAGCCTGGGAATCCTGAACAACACACAGACAACCAAAATAGCCAGCCCCTGAGGGACATGGGGTCAAACCTCAATACGGAGAGCAATACTAACAACAAATAGATAGAGAGATATAAATGCACGTGCTATACATGAGAACAGTAGGATGCAAGGCAATAGGCTACAAACGAATCAGGAAGCCAAAGGAGCTCAAAGACCAGCACAACATCTGTCAATAGATACAAACAAAGGGTAGTGGCCACGAAGCATGTGAGAGCGTGGTAGCTATCCACTCGTCTCAACACACCGTACCAGAAGCATCAACCAGATCACTCAACCTGCTGTTGCCAAAGCTCATGAGAGCATGGTAGCTATCCACTCGTCTCATAGCGGCTAACAACTACCCAGCAGGGAGATGAGGAGCACGGTATTGCTGCTCGTCCTCAATAACAGCATCCTGGTACACACGGGTTAGCACAACAACAAACGGCTAACAGATATGAGTTCAATCATGGAAAATGCGTGTATGAAATTATAACAGCTTGCAAAAACTAACACAGGACAGAGGCAAGCAACAATCAGCACGATAGCATACACTGCACAACATACCAGCAAGCATACTAAATATCCATGCTTAACCCAAAACTGTAATACTAGCTCAAATCCGTACCTTCAGTTTATGTGCAACAATTACCACAACAAGAGTCCCGGTAACTCAGATCTGCCACCTTCTTGGCCAAACAACAACAGCCAGCTCAGGGACATTATGCACAGAAACACGAATTGGGAGCCACCAGCTCAACTCAGCTCTATCCTACCTTTTTAACACGATAACTAGCTCTAAACGAAGCACAAGGTAGAATCTAGTACTTACTCAATGTACTACCTGAACAGAAGAACCAATCTGCCAGTATACGAACAACAACGCACTATAGCTTCTTCGCGTTCACTCTTATGGCTTTCCAAGCCTTCGAAAGTGGTATAGAAAGAAGCGTCTTAGCAAGGGGAATCCATCGTCACTAGCCTTGCTCCATCAAAATTGTCTACCCCCGGCAATCGGAAGAAATATGCTACGATGAATAGTAAGGGTTTCGCTACAGTATAGGGTACGATATCGGGAGAAGATATTGTTAGAGTAGGTGCCCAACTAGCCAACTTATGGAATGTGGGTTCTTGTTGCTCTATGTAAAATGATCTTTATTTATGAAATTCGCATTCTTTTATGGAATTCTTCATCTTCATTATTATGATTACAATTGTTTGATAAAGCCTTGAATGCACTATAGTGTATGTTAGATGTGATAGTGGATTTGATGGCTATCATGAAACACATCTAATAGTCACTGAGTATTCTAAAATTCTTCCTAGTTGATTGGGCCGTCCAAAAGAGGATATGGACCGCCCGAGCTTGAGACTAGCATCTTCAATGCAAAGTACCACGTTTCATTGGTAGGGAACATAGTGATGTTCTGAGCATGCATATGGATAGTGATCTGGTGATCTATCGAACTACCCTCGTTTGGACTTTCCAAGTGGTTACCATTTGTCGAGTGGATTAAGTCCGAGGTCTTGGTTGTACAGATTAGTCCTCACTACTTGAAACGTCATTGAGACTCTACATGATAGGTGCCTCACTTTGACCCATTTACCGACTCAGCTGGGGTCATCAGGTGGCGGGATTGGGTGAGGTCCCAATGCATGTAGGAGTCTATGCTTTGTTGTCAAGGATTCACCGCTCGACCTCGTGCGTGGACATACTATGCTATTTGAGGAGGTAATAGTGTGAAAAATCTCTGGCTAGAGTACTAGATGTGTTTTAGGTAAATGGGTTTACCTAGTAACACATGCGATGTCACTATTTGATCTCCAAGATGTATGCATGGTTATTGGATATCTAGCGACTCTCGATTTACCAATGGTCGTTGATCTCATCGGGATATTTGAGTTGAAAGTACCGTACTGTACTCTAACCATGACCGATTGGTTCTTACAGGCACTATCAGTGATACCTAGGGGATCATGGGGCGATGTTGCTAGACGCTTTACCATGATTTGATGGATAAGTCCGAAAATGCGTTTTCGGAGTCACAAATATTTTGAGCCCACGGCTAGTATCCCTGAACCAGTGAGGGTCACACAAGTACTGGTTTCCCAATTATCATACGGATATGGTACTCAAAGTGTTGAGTATAGTAGGAGGAAGGTTGGGAGTATGACTTTCTAAAAGTAGCTAAGGGTGTAGGACTTCCATATTTAGCTATTGAGAGTAAACCTGTCATATATAGATTTAGTGGTCCGAAAATTTGATTTTGCATCATAATGATCAGTTTTATAAACTGAGCACGTCGGTGATATCTGATCATATATCTGGATTATGATGAGATCACAATCGAGGGAGTCGAAACGAATGTTCACTGTTTGACTTGAACCGAATGTTCACTGTTTGAGGTGAACCGAATGTTCACTATTCGAGTTGAACCGAATGTTCACAGTTTGAGCTGGACCGAATGTTCACTGTTTTGTTCAAATCAAACTCTATCCCTCAATCTATAAATATGAAAATGAGGAGACACTTTCAATAGAGAGAAAGAAAAACACCAAAAGCTATTCAGCAAACTCCTCCCCTCTCCCTTCTTCCCTCACGTCGTCGCCTGCCGCCATCGTCGGAATTTGTTCCGACCATCTCGGTGATGAGATTCCGTCCGTGAAATTTTTGTCGGTTTTCTAGTGCAGACCGACGAAGGAGTTGAGAGTTTGGTCGTGGACCGGATTACGCGTCAATCCAGCCGTTCAATCGTTGAAGTGCCAATTCCCTCGTGGAATTGATCGAAGCCAGGCGCCTAGACGCCATCAAGGTACCTTCTGAACATTCTATGAATTTTTTGATTATTGTATAGGTGTATTGACCGTTCCCGAGCTCCATTTTTTAAATTCTTCCGCTGTGCCCCGGGAGCGGGATCCGGATCTGCCGCTGCGCCAAGAGATATACTTTCGAAGTGTTGGGAACTACTGACATAAACGCAGTCAAAGTCCTCTATATATATACAATTTAAATCTCCCAAAATCTGGTGAACAGTACCACCGACAATCAGGGCTCACAGCTGGTACCAACTCAGATCTAAGTACTACTCCAGGTCTGGACTATACGCTATACCAGCGCGCTACTACCAAATTACATCGTGCATGAGTACGCTCAGAGCGACCAGCTCGCACCCAGATTTGGTTTCTCAAAATGGCGTCGCATCACAATCCAGCTCCCGTAACCAACCAGCTCTCACACATCCAGATCTCACATCTCAGCTGGTTCCTCTAAACGACATCGCACAACAATCCAGCTAGTTCATAAATGTGTATCGCTAGACGGCATGGCATCGCGACCCAGATCCTAACGACCAGCTCACACTCATTCAGCACCGGTTTACACTAAAACCACGAACAGACCGGTCTACCCAGTACTACTAGATTTCACCCTCCAATCTGGTTTCTCTCAGTAAGACGTCGCTCCACTATAACTCAACATATCCAACTTCACGCTCCCAAAATAACTCGCAACACGATTCTTGAGCGCTCAACCCACCAGATTTGACCGTTCTATGAACCAGATCAGAGCTATTTCACGCACAATCCAACTAGATCTTCTTCAAGTCTAATCCAACGCCCGATTAATTTCCAAATAAATAATTAGCGATTCAGATCTCACATTAGTTGACCCAAAAATAATATCATCAACATATATTTGTACCAACAGAACATGATCATTTTTCACAAATTTAAATAAAGTCTTATCAAGAGTGCCTATTACAAAATTAGGATCAACAAGAAATTTCGATAATGTATCATACCAAGCTCTGGGTGCTTGTTTCAACCCATATAGAGCTTCATCCAGTTTGTAGACATGATCTGGATATGTATGATTGACGAAGCCAGGAGGTTGTGCAACATACACTTCCTCAGTCAAGATGCCATTTAAAAGGCACTCTTTACATCCATCTGAAAGATTTTGAAGTCTTTGAATTCGGCATGTGCAAGAAACATGCGGATGGCTTCTAATCTGGATACAGGAGCGAATGTTTCATCAAAATCTATTACTTCTAGTTGTCTAAACCTTGATCGCCAGTCTAGCCTTATTTCTAATAACAATACCATCCTCATTCAGTTTGTTCCTAATGACCCATTTAGTTCCTGTCATTGAATGATTAGTAGGTCGAGGAACTAACTGTCATACATTATTTCTCTTAAATTGGCTAAGTTCATCTTGCATAGCATCTATCCAGCTTGAGTCGGCTAAGGCTTATTCTATCAGCTTAGGTTCTATATGCGAAATAAATGGTGAATTGAAGTACTCATGAATAAGCTGGCCTCGTGTGCGAATAGGAGAATTTACATTACCTATGACCTGCTCAGGTGGATGATTTCTATTCCATCGGAGATCAGATCCGATTGTATTTGCTCCTTGTTATGCTTGGATGTCTGGCTGTATTGCTCCATCTTGATCACTTGGTACAGATTCCACTTGCTGGATTTTATGATCAGTTCTCGCATCATCTTGTCCAATAGTTATTCCATTTCTAGCAGCAGGCACACTGGTTGCGATCTGTTCCTGCACTTGGTCAACATTAGTCAAATCAATGACTTCTATGTTACCTGTCAGATTTGCTTGCACAATTTGGATGTCATTGTGTGGTGTGTCCAGTGTTGGCTGGTAATCAGCTGAATATCGAATATGTGCCATGTCATCACTTGAGTCATCAAAGTTGGTTGATTCCAGACGTGAATACAAGTCATTTAAGCTCCCAGCTGAATTGGATCGAAAAATGGTTTCATCGAAGACGACGTGAATCTTCAACCGTCAAGCTCCGGTTGTTAAACACTCTATACGCTTTGCTCACGGCTGAGTATCCAAGAAATATACCTGCATCAGATTTTGCATCAAAAGCAGTTAGATGCTTTTTTCCATGGTTATGAATGAATCATATGCATCCAAACACCCTGAAATAAGATATGTCAATTTTCTTGCCACTCCAGATCTCATATGGGGTAACACCATGATTCTTATTAATCATCGATCTGTTTTGAGTGTAGAAAGATGTGTTAAATGCTTCAGCCCAAAATTTTTTAGAAATGCCAAAATCAGCAATCATAGTTCGAGCAGCTTCTTTTAAAGTGCGATTTCTCCTCTCAGCTAACCCGTTTTGCTGAGGAGTTCTAGCTGCTGAAAGATCATGCTTTATTCCAATGTCTTCCAGATAATTTTTATTTAAAAACTCATTACCTCTATCACTCCTTATCCGATTGACAGTACAAGATTTATCATTTGTAAACGTTTTAAAAGCTTTATCAGCTGGTAAGCGGTCTGATCCTTTGATTTTAAAAATACCACCCATGTAAATTTTGAAAAATCGTCAACAACAACAAGGGTGTATTTTGTTCCCCCTAAGTTGATTACGGGTATTGGACCAAAAAGATCAATTTGTAAAAGCTCCAAGTTTCGGGTAGAACTATTACCGCTTTTCTTTTTAAAATTAGAACGAATATGTTTTCCCATCTGACATGCTGAACAAATATTGTCTTTTGAAAATTTTATTTTGGGCAAACCAGAAACCAAATCAAGCTTACTCATATTGGCAAGTGTTTTGAAATTAAGATGTTTCATTCTCTGGTACCACAGCCAGCTCTTGGAAGAGTCAGCTGCTAGGCAAATCTGTTCAGATCCCAGATGCTCTGACCAGTTCACTATGTAGGTGTAACGCCTAGAAATTCCTGACTACATAGAAATGAGTGCATGACTAGGGGAAAAATAATTTTAGATGATTACATGCCATCTTATGAGATTTAATTACGATTTTATGCTGCATGGTATGCATGTCTTGTTTTTCAGCCTTTTTGAGTTACGAACGCGTGGACGAGACTAGGGACGACCGAGATGAAAATTGTTGGCGAAAGTGGCGGATCCGGATCCCGTTTCCCGGGGGCGCAGCGGAAGTTTAAAAATTGCCCCGAAAAACGTTCAATACATCAAAAATAATCTATAAATCATACATAGGATGTTTTATAGAGTGTCACCTTGCTGGCTTCTAGGCGCCTGGCTCGAACCAGATTCACAGGGAATTCTGGCTCTTCACGGTAGGCTGCGGTAGATCCTCCTAAATCAGGTCCACGACCGGAAACATGACTCCTTCGTCAGCCTGCACTAGAAGGCCTGACGAATTTGACACGAACGGAATCTCCTCAACACGACGATCGGAACAAGTCCGATCATGGAGGCGGCGGCACGGCGGTGCGGCGCGGCGGCGCGTGGGAGGCCGACGGCGGCGTGAGGTTTTGGGAGAGGAGGGGGCGGCCACAATCTTGGAGGCTAGGGTTTTGGTGTGATGTTATGTTGTGATCTAGCCCTAGACCAAGTCTAGTATTTAAATCATGCATGGGCTTGAACCTGCCCAATGGACTTGGGTCAAGCCCATGTCCATATGAACATTCGGTTCATTTAAATCACAGTGGTTTCATCATAATCCCGATCGTCGATCAGATCGGACCGATCAACACAGTTTCCAAAACTGAGTATTATGATGCAAAAATAATTTTTCAGACCACCTAGTCCAAAATTACAGTTTATCCCTTCAACTTTTGGAAATCGCAATTTGACCCCTGTTGACTTTTAGGAAGTCGTACTCCCTAAATCCTCCTCCTATGCTCAACACATTGAGCTCAGTTTCCATACAGGAATTATGAATCCAGTACTTGTGTGACCCTCAATGGTTCAGGGATACAGCTAGCCGTGGGCACACAACCATTGTGACTCCGAAATCACAATTTCGGTCTGACCCATCGGATCATGGTAAAGCGCCTAGCAACATCGCCCCATGATCCTCTAGGTATCACTGATAGTACCTGCAAGAACCAGTTGGTCATGGTTAGCGTACAGTATGGTCCTTTCAACACATATATCCCGATCAGATCAACGACCATTGGTAAATCGAGAGTCGCTAGAGATCCGACAACTATGCATACATCTTGGAGATTAAATAGTGACATCGCGAGTGTTACTAGGTAAACCCATTTACCTAAAACACATCCAGTACTCTGGCCAGAGATTTATACACTATTATCCCCTCAGATAGCATAGGATATCCACGCATGAGAGCGAGCGGTGAATCCTCGACAATGAAGCATCGACTCCTACATGCATCGGGACCTCACCCAATCCCGCCACCTAATGACCCCAAGTGAGTCGGTAAACGGGTCAAAGTGAGACGCCTATCATGTAGAGTCTCAATGACGTTTCGAGTAGTGAGGACTAATCAGTACAACCAAGACCTCAGACTTATCCACTTGACAAATGGTAACCACTTGGAAAGTCCGAACGAGGGTAGTTCGATAGATCACCAGGTCACTATCCATCTGCATGCTCAGAACATCACAATGTTCCCTACCAATGAAACATGGTACTTCACATCGCAGATGCTAGTCTCAAGCTCGGGCGGCCTTATCCTCATTTTGACGGCCCAATCGACTAGGAACGAGTTCAGAATACACAGTGACTATTAGATGTGTTTCATGATAGCCATCATATCCACTATCACATCTAACATACACTATGGTGCATTCTAGGTCTTTATCCAACGCAATTGTTAACATTATAACATAATAAAAATAAATAATGCCATAAAAGAAATGCGTATTTCATAATAAAGATTGTTATACACAAGAGTCAATAAAACCCACACGTCACAAGTTGGCTAGTTGGGCATCTACTCTAACAATCTCCCACTTGCCCTATAGCCAACTACTCATCAGACGCAGTCCCATTGTTTCGCGATGTTTTTCAAACAACGGTCCTGGCAAGGTCTTCGTAAATGGATCAGCAATGTTGTCTGCAGAGGCGACTCTCTCAACTACTATGTCACCTCTAGCCACAATATCCCGGATTATGTGGTATTTCCTTAGTATTTGTTTGGATCTTTGGTGAGACCTAGGCTCCTTTACTTGCGCAACGGCACCCGTGTTGTCGCAGTACACCGGGACTGGACCAACTCTATCAGGGATTACGCCCAACTCTTGGACGAAATTCCTTATCCAAACCGTCTCCTTAGCAGCAGCTGATGCTGCGATGTACTCAGCCTCAGTGGTTGAATCCGTGATGGTGTCTTGCTTGGAACTCTTCCAAGAGACAGCACCACCATTGATCATGAATACAAATCCAGAGGTTGACTTCGAATCATCCACATCACATTGGAAGCTAGAATCAGTGTAGCCTTCCAATTTCAGTTCACCACCCCCATAGACCATGAACATATTCTTAGTCCTTCGCAAGTACTTAAGAATATCTTTCACAGCCTTCCAATGCATTTGGCCGAGGTTGGCCTGGTAGCGGCTCGTGACACTCAGAGCATATGCGACATCCGGTATAGTTGAGATCATGCCATACATAATACTACCTATTGCCGAGGCATATGGCACACGTGTCACACTCTCTATCTCCTCATCAGTCTTTGGATAGAGTGACCCCGTGGCACATAGGTAGGTGTCCTCTCTTGGACTCTTCCATAGAGAACCGCTTAAGTATGTTATCGATGTAGGTAGCTTGGGTGAGTCCGAGCATCCTTTTCGATCTATCCCGATATATCTGTATTACAAGAATATAGGATGCTTCACCCATGTCCTTCATCGAGAATCTACTATACAACCATAATTTAGTTGATTGCAGCATTCCTACATCATTCCCAATGAGTAGAATGTCATCAACATAAAGTACAAGGAATGTCACAGCGCTTTTAACTACCTTATTATATACACATGGCTCCTCGGGATTCTTGATGAAACCAAATTCCTTAATTGTTTCATCGAATCTCAGGTTCCAACTCCTCGATGCTTGTTGAGACCGTAGATCGATCTCTGAAGTTTGCATACTTTATGCTCACTTCCTACAGATGTGAAACCCTCAGACTGTGTCATATAGATCTCTTCCTTAATATTTCCATTGAGGAACGCAGTTTTCACATCCATTTGCCATATCTCATAGAACCTTTCAAAGGATTCAGACTTGTGCTTCATTAAGTACAAGTACCCATACCTAGAGTAATCATCGGTAAAGGTGATGAAGTACGTGTGACCGTACTTAGTACCAATGCTAAGTGGGCCACACACATCAGTATGGATCAAATCCAATAGGCCTTGAGCACGTTCAGGCTTACCCTTGAAGGGTTGTTTAGTCATCTTTCCCTGGAGACAAGACTAACAAGTCGGTAAGGAGTTAATGTCTGACAAATCAAACATGTCACTCCTAACTAACTTGTTCATCCTACTTGGGGAAATATGACCTAGCCTAGCGTGCCAAAGTTGTGCTGGGTTCAAGCTATCGTATTTCCTTTTAATCGTTGTTGTATGTGTTTCCACATCGCGAGTTGGAACTTCTTTTAATTTTAAGGTGTATAAATCGTTTTCGTGAACCCCAGTTCCAAATAAACATCCATTCTTGTATATAATGCAAATCGAATTAGAAAAAATACAAGGAAATCCATCTCTATCAAGCATAGAAACAGAAATAATGTTCTTTATTAATTCGGGAACAAATAAAACGTTTCTCAATAACAACTTAAAATTTGAAGACAGAAATAAATAAACATCTCCTATAGCTACTGCAGCAACCCTTGCTCCATTGCCCAGCCTCAAGTGGGTCTCACCCTCTCAAAGATGTCGGCTTCTTGTCATCACCTACAAATCATTGCAGATATGAGATCCACATCCGGTATCAAGTACCCAAGAAGTCGAATTAAGAGACATATTTATTTCGATATAGAACATGCCTTTCGCAGTTTGCAACTGCTCGAGGTACTCCTTGCAGTTCCTCCTCCAGTGCCCAGGCTTGTGGCAATGGTGGCAAACATCCTCAGACTTGTTCGGCTTGGAAGCATTTTCCTTGGGCTTCTTAGTGGGCCTTTCCTCCTTCGCAGGGGCAGAACGCTTCTTACCCTTGCATTTGGGCCCCTTCTTCGCAGAGGAAGAAGAGCCCATAAGGAGGACGGGCTTGTCCTTCTTTATGGTCCCCTCAAACACTACAAGCATGTTCACCACCTCTTCAAGGGTGGCTTCCATCTTGTTCATGTTGAAGTTGACCACAAAGGGGTCGAATGCAGCGGGTAGTGAGAGGAGAAGCAAATCCACAGACAGCTCATGTGGAAGTGTGATATCAAGGCCCACCAACTTTTCAATGAGCCCAATCATACGAACCCATGCTCGCGGACCGAAGTCCCATCGCGCATGCGGCTCTTAGTCAGCTCCTCAGGGCTGATATCGGCAGGGGCTTCCTTCGGAGGGCTCTTCTCTAACGTGTAGAGAAGTTTCTCCGAAGCCAATACAATATTGAGGTTTCGAAGCCAGTCTTGGTAGTTCAGACCAGTGAACTTGTTGCTATCCAGTATAGCAGCAAGTGGATTTTTGATCGAAGACATTTTATAAGCAGTTTATACTGAAAAGGAAAACAGACATGCATTACTAACTATATATGAAAAACGCCAAGACATAAAACAAGGTCATTTAGTTTTATGAATTACCCTCCCACTATTTTAACGATTTCACCACCCTCTAATGAAATCGAGAAAGCAAGTTTACTTAGTGGGTACACGGAGTCCAATCAAGCGAGCATGGTTCCGAATAATATCAGCCAACCATGACCCTCAAAAGGTAGAGTCCAATTGCAACCGGTGCAACCTCCATGTATTTACCTCACGTCCAGTAAGGGCCCAATAATATGACGCCGATTACTATCACGTGTCAGACGACCCATCAATGTTGAGTCGTGAAGGACGGTCCCCTTAACGTCCCTAATAATATGAGCCAACGTTAAAGGGAGTTCCAACCGACTCACAACAAGTGTCAATGACGTGTACAAATTTCTGGCATACATAACCTCCTCAATAATATGAGCCGGTCCATGTATGCGGGTAGCATCGACGTACACCGATTGTTGATGGAAGGTAGGAAATTTTAAACAGATTTAAATTCCCTTAGTTTATCGAATAAACTTTTAATCTTGATATCAGTTTTAAATCATATTTAAAAAGAGGGATTTTATTTTTGAAAAATATGGTCTCATAAATATTAAATCAAAATTTAACATGCGGATTCAACTAACATATATCGCATATATATAAACTTTGGGATGATCGATCGCGAGAGGTATGCGGTCCGTGATTGCCAATCACGGACCTGGGTCCAGTCCTAGGTGAAATGCAGTATGCAATGCAATCCTATTACATTTGTTTCCTGTTTTACAGATCTTCGGTCTTCGATATCTTTGATCATCATCTCCACCATCTTTGAGTGTCCTCCCACTAAATCTAATATTTACATTAAATATCCATGACACATTGGGATACAATTCAAAGGGGTGGGAACGGGCCATAAACCAGGCCCACTTTATAAATGATATATCAACAATATTTACAACCAAAATCGCAAAACCAAGAGCATACACCTAACACATTGGGCACGGCTCTCGATCATCCCAACATGCAATCAATCCAATTAATTGACATAAATTAAATAATCAAATCAAATTTGATAATTTCCAACAAAATCATATTTTAATTATAAAATCACATTTTATAAATAAAATCACATTTTGTCAATTTAATTGCATCAAATTGGGCTTAAAACAATTTTAGGCCCAAAATCTCAAAAATTCCAAAATCAATTTTTGGTCCAACCAAAATTGGCCCAATATCAAATATTGGCCCGAAAACTCCTCGGGCCATCCGGGAAAGGCCCGAAAATCCAAGGAGTCAAAAAACAGCGTCGCAACGCCGCCTCGGGTATGCCGCACGGCGGCGCCCACCGCGCGAGTAACGTGCGGTGGCTACAGTGCCTGCGTGCGGCGGCTACAGTGTCAGCGTGCGGCGGATACAGTGCCTGCGTGCTGCGGCTACAGTGCCGCCGTGTTTTTTTTTTTTTTTGAGTTTTCGAAAATTTGTGATTTGATGCAATAAGGCACAAATTATGTATTGACGGATCAGAGCCTTGGCTCTGATACCACTGTTGGCGAAAGTGGCGGATCCGGATCCCGTTTCCCGAGGGCGCAGCGGAAGTTTAAAAATTACCCCGAAAAACGTTCAATACATCAAATGTAATCAATAAACCATACATAGGATGTTTATCGAATGTTACCTTGCTGGCGTCTAGGCGCCTGGCTCCAACCAAATTCACAGGGAATCTGGCTCCTCAAATGTAGGCGGCGGTAGATCCTCCTAAATCAGGTCCACGACCGGAAACACGATTCCTTCGTCAGCCTGCACTAGAAGGCCTGACGAATTTGACACGAACGGAATCTCCTCAACACGCTGATCGAAACAAGTCCGATCACACGATCAACGGCGGCGGCAGCACGGCGGCGCGGCGGTGGAGGCGGCGGCCGTGAGGTTTTGGGAGGAGAGGGGGCGGCCACAAGCTAGGTTTAGGGTTATGAGAGTGTAAGTTATGTTATGTCTCATAATACAAACCCAACCCATGAATAAGTATAGGTATGATGGGCTTGAACCGGCGCAATTTGACCCCTGTTGACTTTTAGAAAGTCGTACTCCCTAAAATCCTCCTCCTATGCTCAACACATTGAGCTCAATTTCTGTGCGGGAATCGTGAATCCAGTACTTGTTTGACCCTCAATGGTTCAGGGATACAGCTAGCCGTGGGCACACAACCATTGTGACTCCGAAATCACAATTTCGGACTGACCCATAGGATCATGGTAAAGCACCTAGCAACATCTCCCCATGTTCCCCTAGGTATCACTGATAGTGTCTGCAAGAACTAGTTGATCGTGGTTAGCGTACAGTACGGTCCTTTCAACACATATATCCCGATCAGATCAACGACCATTGGTAAATTGAGAGTCGCTAGAGATCCGAAAACTATGCATACATCTTGGAGATTAAATAGTGAGATCGCGAGTGTTACTAGGTAAACCCATTTACCTAAACACATCAAGTACTCTGGCTAGAGATTTATACACTATTATCTCCTCATATAGCATAGGATATCCACGCATGAAAGCGAGCGGTGAATCCTCGACAACGAAGCATCGACTCCTACATGCATCGGGACCTCACCCAATCCCGCCACCTAATGACCCCAAGTGAGTCGGTAAACGGGTCAAAGTGAGGCTCCTATCATGTAGAGTCTCAATGACGTTTCGAGTAGTGAGGACTAATCAGTACAACCAAGACCTC
>KV016795.1:154380-174061 GCA_001598015.1 Dorcoceras hygrometricum
GCAGATGCTAGTCTCAAGCTCGGGCGGCCTTATCCTCATTTTGACGGCCCAATCGACTAGGAACGAGTTCAGAATACACAGTGACTATTAGATGTGTTTCATGAGAGCCATCATATCCACTATCACATCTAACATACACTGTGCATTCTAGGTCTTTATCCAACGCAATTGTTAACATTATAACATAATGAAAATAAAGAATGCCATAAAAGAAATGCGTATTTCATAAATAAAGAGCTCGGGCGGCCTTATCCTCATTTTGACGGCCCAATCGACTAGGAACGAGTTCAGAATACACAGTGACTATTAGATGTGTTTCATGAGAGCCATCATATCCACTATCACATCTAACATACACTATGGTGCATTCTAGGTCTTTATCCAACGCAATTGTTAACATTATAACATAATGAAAATAAAGAATGCCATAAAAGAAATGCGTATTTCATAAATAAAGATCATTATACACAAGAGTCAATAAAACCCACACGCCACAAGTTGGCTAGTTGGGCATCTACTCTAACAAAAATAATTTAAGATTATTAAATTCTTAGATTTTTAATAATAAATTTATTATTTTTAAGCAACAATTTCTGAAATTTGGGGTTTTTAGGATTATTTTTTAGGGGAATTCGTTTTTCGTCTATACAACCTGTTTTATTGGATTTTAAGGTGTTTTAAAATATGAGGGGACTTTCGAAAATTTGATATTTCCTAAGCCAAGTTATGAATTTTGATTAGATTTTTAATTAATGTAGAGTCAAACCTGTCAAAATCATTTTCTTTTCTTAATTACATCTTTAGGGGTCAAACTTGTCACCCCATTATTTCCAAAAACACAATTGATTTCAAACCTAGCCTCCTCCAAACTCTAGCAGCCGTCTCCTCCTCCCCTCAAGCACTCAAAGTTTCGAAAATTGGTCAAGTTTGGTGATCCAAAGACAGTCGTGCCCCGATCTCACATCCCACACGTCGGTACCTCGCAGATCTACCTTCTCTAAGAAGCAAGCATGTAATATCTTTTTGTTTTCTCACCATTTAAGCTATATTATGATTTTTTTAACAAAATTATGCATGAATTCTATTCAGATCTATACACCATTGATTGAACTACATGCATGACACACAACTTTTATCATGTTTCTTGATTTGATCTCATGTTGCTCGGTTTGTGAAAGGTTCAGGGGGTAACGGCTCATGGCTAAGCTGTCGAGTGAGGGTCCAAGGGTGGTCTAGGAGTGGTCCAAGGTTGGGTGTTGATGGTCAAACCATCGGCTAGAGGAGAAACACCACAAGCCGCGCGTTACGGGCAGCGCCATGTGTCTCCCTTTTCACGAGTCGTCCTCTCTCGTGCGGCCATGGTTTTGACCAGGGCTGGTCAGGTTAGGACCGGTTGGACTTGGGGTGGTCCGGCCGATGGGGATCCGGCCAGGGCGACCGAAGCAAGTCGCACGTTGAATAGGAGTGGTGGCGGGTCGTGTGCATGTTGGTGTGCGTGTGTTTGTGTGTGTAGGGTTTTGAGGCTTTGGGTCGGTCTAATTGAATCGGTTGGTTCGATTCACTTGGTTCGATTCGGTTGGACCGGGTCGATTAGTCGAGTCTCGAGTCAAAATGTTTTAAAGTTGGTCCGAGTTATTTTAAATACGGACCGATTATTTTAATTTTAAGTCAAAAGTTCAATTTTAAAGAAAATGGTCAAATGTTTTAAAATGAGTCAAACTTTTAATTTAATTAGAGTTGATTTTTATTTTAACTTTTAAGTCAATTAGAGTCTTTAGATTTTTAATTAAAGTCAAAATTGACCATGGGATCTTAACTGGGTCAAAATTGATCATTTGGTCAAAATTAATCATTTGGCTCAAAATCAATTAAGCTTCCCTTTTTAAAAGTCAAAATTGATTTAAATTGATTTTAAGTCAAAATTTATTTTGTAATTAGTCAAAATTAATCTTTTGATTTTAAATCAAAATTGATTTTGAAATTAGTCAAAATTAGCCCTTTGATTTTAAAGTCAAATTGAGTTGAAATCAGTCAAAATTAGAATAAGGGAATTCCTATAAGTCTTATGCTAAGTTAAATTTTAATTTAAGCCTAGAAGTAGTGGTTCAGGCTCCTGAACCAATCTTTAACCGAAGTAGAAAATGTAAAAGCCCGTGAATGTATATTTAATCATATATGTAGTATGCTATGTACGTAAATGTTTTAACGGAAAGGATTTTAAATATGCATTAACGGGCTAAGATTTTAAACTTACATAATTTTACGAAATGCATGCATCATGAATGTTTTATGGAACTTTAAAGACATGTTCTTTGAAAAGACAAAACCCGAGAGATTGAATGATTTGTGGCAATTTATGATGAGGGGATGCGGGATACCGGGCCGTTGAACTTCTGTTTCTATGTATTACGAGCTTATGGATCCATGTGTTCACGGCATGGTGAAGTGGCAGCATAGAGGTGTGACATTATAGGGATCCCGAGGTAAGGTCGGGTAAACCACACCACCGCGTACGTTGGTTTATTGATTGATCAATCGAATATGGTCCACACTTCAGGATACGACTCATACGTTTTTCATGCTATGCGGGCCGTTGAACTTCTGTTTCTATGTATTACGAGCTTATGGATCCATGTGTTCACGGCATGGTGAAGTGGCAGCATAGAGGTGTGACATTATAGGGATCCCGAGGTAAGGTCGGGTAAACCACACCACCGCGTACGTTGGTTTATTGATTGATCAATCGAATATGGTCCACACTTCAGGATACGACTCATACGTTTTTCATGCTATGCTATGTCATGCCTTATGTATGTTATATGTTATGTATGATATGAAATGGATGAAGCAATGTTTTAAGATCATGCACGCATTCATGTTTTAACTTTATTTTTATTACAAGTACGTGCTTGCATGCGACTTTATTAGTATGTACTTTGTTATGATATAATATATAGCATGCTGAGCCTCTAGGATCACTTGGTTTAAATGGTGCAGGTGATCACCCTGCTGAGTTTACCTCGACTGGCGGTGAGGACCTCTGAGCGCCTGCTGCAGCAGTACCCCATGACCGCCTTTATGTTTCACTTGTCTTATGATTCACTTTTCAGATATTGGCTTTAAACATGTTCATTTTCAGTACTTCTACTCAGTTGATTTTAAACTGTATGGATGATTTAACGTTTTTAAATATTTCTTTATTTATGTTTAAAGTATTGTTGAGAAAATGATTTAGAAATGTTTGAAAAGGGAACGAGCCATACTTTCAGTTTATGTATTCTGTCAAATTTTTAAAAAAAATTTCTAGAGTACGGTTCGTTTCAGTTGGTTCAGAGCAATGGTTCTGGTGGGGTACTAGCCTGCTGCGTGGAGCTCGGAAGTCACACTACCAGTCTGTGAGTTTTACTGTTTTATTACTTATGTTATGTTTGCATGCGGCATGTTTTAAGTTCTGCATGAGTTTTGGCCTTAGAAATTTTTAAATTAGACGCTTAGTCATGCACTTAGATTTACGTGATTAGGTTTTGGTGTATCAGAATGCCTCCCAGACGTGATAGGACCCATCAGGATGATGCTACGCCACCTCCTCCTCCTCCATCTCAGTTGACACCATATGAGAGGGCTAACGTGGATATGCTAGCCGGGATTACTAGGCTTTTGGAGCATCAGTCGAAGAGACCCGGGAAGTCGCATGAGGAGGACGTGGCTGAGAGGTTCTGCAAGCAGGGACCCAAGGAATTTGCCGGGACTACAGATCTTTTAGTAGATTCAATGCCTTAGGTTGCTGGGTTGAATCTAAGTATAACTGTAGATCTTCTAGAACTTGCTTTGGGAACTTAGACGGATAGGACTAGCGAACCCAGAAATGTCTTAGGTATCTAAACTGCTTTTTGGAATCTAGTTTGACCGTAAACGCGTACCTGTGTGACGTTTCTGTTTCAGGAGAGATTTGTGTGCTAGGTATCACTACACTCGCTTTACTAAACTCAGGGGCGACCCACTCGTTTTTTTCGAGTGCATTCACACAGAGGATGGGTATTGTTCCGGAGAGCATGGGTGTAGCTCTCGTCGTGAAGGTTCCGTCAGGAGAGGAGTTGACGACGTCCAGCGTCGTGCAGGGATTGACGATGATGTTCCAGGATCACGCGGTCAGAGCAGATTTGGTCATTTTTCCAATGTCAGGATTCGACCTCATCCTAGGCATGGATTGGTTGACGGAGTTTGGAGCAGTGATTGACTTTCAGCGAAGGACTGTGACTATCAGGCCGCCAGGGCAAGAGGCCTTCTTATTTGAGGCGGCTAGGAGGCCGCGGAAGCCCAGATTTATATCTTTCCTTCATGCCAGGAAGCTAGTTGAGCACAGATGTCAGGCATTCTTGGCCAGTGTTACTGCTTCTGGAGGTTCAGTAGGCCCTTCACTATCTGATGTGGAGGTAGTCAGGGATTTTGCAGATGTCTTCCCTGATGATATAGTGGGAGTTCCACCGGAGCGAGAGGTGGAGTTTTCTATTGAGCTGATGCCAGGGAAAGTGCCTATCTCTAACGCACCTTATCGATTAGCTCCTACCAAGATGAAGGAGCTTAAGGAGCAGATTCAGGAGTTGCTCGATAAGGGGTTCATTCGTCCTAGCTTTTCTCCATGGGGGGCGCCAGTGTTGTTTGTGAATAAGAAGGATGGCAGCATGAGATTGTTCATCGACTACCGGGAGCTGAACAGAGTCACAGTGAAGAATAAATACCCACTTTCGAGGATAGAGGATTTATTTATTCAGTTGCATGGAGTTTCGGTGTTCTCGAAGATTGACTTAAGATCTGGCTATCATCAGCTGAGAGTTAGAGAGAAGGACGTGTCCAAGACTGCTTTTCGGACACGCTACGACCACTACAAGTTCTTGGTGATGCCGGCCTGACGAATGCCCCAACGATTTTTTCATGGACCTGATGAATCGGGTATTCAGGCAGTATCTAGACCAGATCATTATAGTTTTCATCAACGATATTCTGGTCTATTCAAGGAGCTTGGAGGAGCACAGGCAACACTTGCAGACATCTTTGCATACGTTGAGGGAGCACAGATTATATGCCAAATTCAGCAAGTGCGAGTTTCGGATTGAGCAGGTAGCTTTCTTGGTGCATATCGTTTCTAGAGATGGGATTTCAGGCAACTCATTGAAGGTGGAGGTAGTGCAGAAATGGGGGTTTTCAAAAAATGCAGCGGAGATTCGCAGTTTCTTGGGCTTGGCAGGTTACTATTGCAAATTTATCAAGGGCTTCTCTTCAATTTCAGTGCCCTTGACAGCCCTAACCAAGAAGAATGCGAGTATGTGTGGAGTACCGAGTGTCAGAGGAGCTTTGATCAGCTGAAGGAGGCCCTTACCTCGGCGCCAGTGTTGGCTATGCCAGTGGACCACGAGGAGTTTGTGATTTATACAGATGCTTCTCTGAGAGGTTATGAACAGAACTATCCGACGCACGATTTAGAGCTTGCAGCAGTAGTGTTCACTCTGAAGATTTGGAGACACTACTTGTAAGGCGAGAAGTGTCAGATATTCACCGACCACAAGAGCCTCCAGTACTTCTTCACCCAGAAGGAGCTGAACATGATGCAGCGCAGATGGCTAGAGTTGGTGAATGACTATGACAGTGACATTAGCTACCATCCGGGTAAGGCTAATGTAGTAGCGGACGCTTTGAGCCGGAAGACTATAGTAGTGGCTTGTTTGTCAGTTGAGAGGCCAGTAAAGACTGAGATTCAGAGATTTGGGATGGAGTTCTATTCAGGGGGCTGTGCGCTGAGTTTAGCAGCGCTCACTATTTAGCCGACTCTGAGAGAGTGGATTAGAGATGGCCAGGTCTCCGATGAGCAGTTACAGCAGTGGAGACAGCGTGATGAGGACAGAGGATGAGGTCTGTACACAGTTGAGGATGAGATAGTCCGTTTCAGAGGCCGTATGTGGGTATCGAGTACTGGACAGCTGAGAGCCGAGATATTATCTGAGGCCCATGCATCGACGTACTCCATCCACCCAGGGAGTACGAAGATGTACAGAGATTTGCAGACGTTTTACTGGTGGCCAGGGATGAAGAAGGACATTGGGAGATTCGTGTCTGAGTGCTTGACTTGTCAGCAGGTCACAGAAGAGCATCAGCGATCGGCAGGGTTGTTGCGGCCACTCGCTATTCTCGAGTGGAAGTGGAGCATATTACGATGGATTTCGTGGTTTGATTGCCCAGGAGTCCCAGAGGGTACACAGCTATATGGGTGATTGTGGACAGACTCACAAAGTCAGCGCACTTCTTACGATGAAGACTACTTTCACCCTAATGCAGTCGCAGAGCTTTACATCAGAGAGGTTGTCAGACTGCATGGCATACCAGTCTCGATAGTGTCAGATAGAGACACCTGGTTTTATGTATGCGTTCAGGAGGAGCTTACATGCCGCCTTGGGGACTATATTGTCATTCAGTACAGCTTTGCATCAGCAGAAGGATGGTCAGTCAGAGAGGGTCATCCAAATTCTGGAGGATTTGCTGAGAGATTGTGTCATAGAATTCCAGGGTACGTGGAACTCGAGATTGCCACTGGTAAAGTTCACATACAACAACAGCTTTCAGGCATCGATTGGGATGGCTCCGTATGAGGCGCTGTACGGGAGGAGATGTAGATCTCCCATGCACTGGTACGAGGTTGGAGAGAGAGCACTGACTGGACCGGAGTTAGTACAGCAGACAGCGGATATTGTGACGAGGGTTCGGGATCGGATGAGGACAGCCCAGAGTCGTTATAAGAGTTATGCCGATCAGAGACGATGTGATCTGGATCTAGCTGTTGGGGATCATGTGTTTGTGAAGATATCGCCCATGAAGGGCGTGATGAGCTTTGGCCGGAGAGGCAAGCTCAGCCTGAGGTTTATTGGGCCGTTCGAGATTTTGGAGAGGGTTGGTACTTTGGCTTACCGTGTGGCGTTACCACCCAGCTTGGCAGAAGTTCATAATGTCTTCCATATCTCGATGTTGCGGAAGTATGTTCCGAATCCGTCACACGTGTTGGATTTTGAGCGGCTCTAGTTGGCGCTGGATTTATCTTTTGAGGAGCGACCAGTGCAGATTATAGCTCGGGAGGAGCGCATGCTTAGAGCATGGAGTATTCCGATGGTCAAGGTCCGATGGCAGACTGGATGAAGCTACCTGGGAGACTGAGGCCGATATGTGGACGCGCTACCCGGAGTTATTTGGTATGTACTTAATTTCGAGGATGAAATTCCTATAAGGGTGGGAGAGTTGTAACGCCTAAATTCCCGACTACGTAGAAATGAGTGCATGACCAGGGGGAAAATAATTTTAGATGATTACATGTCATCTTCTAGAGCGATTTCCCGGGTCGCTCTGACTGACGCTCCAACAGTCTGGTAATCCCAGCTAGCATGTCCATGCTAGCTCTCATATAGAGTCAACTGAGGCGGTGGGGGAGGAGGAGAAGGTGTAGCATCACCCTGCTGGCTCCTATCACGTCGGGGAGGCATTGTTCTGATACACCAAAACCCTATGATGTAAATCTAAGTGCATGACTAAGCGTCTATTTTTAAAACTCTAAGGCCAAAAATCATGCATAACTAAAACATGCATCATGCGATCGTAAACTTAAATCAAAAAGTAAAACTCACAGACTGGTAGTGCGACTTCCAAGCTCCACGCAGCAGGCAAGTACCCCACCAGAACCACCGCTCTGATACCAACTGAAACGAACCAGACTCTAGAATAATTTTTTTTTAAAACATGTGCGGAATATTTAAACTTAAAGTGTGGCTCGTTCCCTTTAAAAGCATTGTTTAATCATTTTATAAATAAATACTTTAAGCATAAATAAAGGAAAATTTTAAAATGTTAAACAACCATACTGTATAAAATCAAATAAATTCAACTATGTCAAAATACTGAAAGTAAACGTGTTTAAAACCAACATCCACTGTATCAACTCAAAATAACACTGCTGCGGTCAAGGGGTACTACTGCAACAGGCGCTCAGATGTCTTCATCGTCAGTCGGTGTAAACTCATCAGCAGGGTCATCACCTGCACCATTTAAACCTAGTGAGCCTAGAGGTTCAGCATGCTCTATCGTATATCATAACAAAGTACATACTAATAAAATCGTATGCAAGCACATACTTGTAATAAAATAACGCTAAAACATGAATGCGTGCATGATCTTAAAACATTGCTTCATACATTTCATATCATAACATATCATATAACATATAAGGCATGGCATAATGTAACATGAAAAACATATGAGTCGTATCCTGAAGTGTGACTGAAGTCGATTGATCAATCTATAAACCAACGTACGCGGCGGTGTGGTTCACCCCGATATCACACGAGGACCCCTATATGTCACACCTATATGTTGCCACTTAACCCCGATATCACACGAGGATCCATAGGCTGCCACTTCACCACGATATCACACATGGATCCATAAGCTCATAAGTTGCCACTTCACCCCGATATCACACAAGGATCCATAAGCTGTCACTTCACCATGATATCACACATGGATCCATAGGCTCATCATACATCATCATAAGTCACAAATCATTCAATCCCTCGGGTTTTGTCCTACATGCCTTTAACATTCATAAAACATTCATGATGCATGTATTTTCATAAAATTATGCAAGTTTAAAAGCTTAGCCCGTTAATGTGTATTTAATCCTTTCATTTAAAAAATTTACATACATAACATACTACATATATAATTAAATATACATTTACGGGCTTCTACATTTTTCTACTTCGATCGAGGATTGATTCTGGGGCCTGGCTCACCACTTCTTGGCTAATCCTCGCTCTTTACCTAACCGATTAAACGAATGTTCACCCCTTTTTAACATTTTTGCCTAATTAAATTAAATTTTGATTTCTTAAAATCAAGGCTATTTATGACTAATTAAAATCAATTTTGACTTATTAAAATCGGTTTTGACTTTAGAAATTAATTTAAATCAATTTTGACTCCAAAAGTCGATTTTGACCCAAAAGAACGATTTTGACCCAATTAAATCTCAAAAATCGATTTTTGACTCCAATAAAATTCCAAATGCCCCAATTTTGACTAAAAATTTAAAATTAAACATAACTTTATTTATTTTAAAAGTTTGACTCGATTTTGAAACTTCTGGTTATTTTCTTTAAAACTGGACCTTTGACTTAAAAATTAAAATAACAGGTCCATGATTAAAATAACTTGGATCGATTTGAAAACATTGACTCGAGACTCGAAGAACCGATCCGGTCCAATCGAACCATCCGGTTTAATTGAACCGAACCAATCCAAAATCTAACCCTAACCGGATCGCACACCACACCCGCGTGGCGCACATTAGCAGTGGCCTTTACTCACGCTCGTCCTCCATGCTCTAGACACCATGGCCGGAGCCCCTCCGGATGGACCACCCCCAGATCCAGCCGGTCCTAACCTGACTGAACATGGCTCAAACCGTGGACCAACCAAGGAGAACGGATCGAGGGAAGTGGACGCACCAGCCATGCAGTGCAATGCGCCACCCTCGACCTCTACGGCTTTACCTGGTTCACTCGACCACCTAGCCATATTCCTACCTCTATCTAGACCACCATGAGTCCCCTAGGAACCTCTAGAACCGAGCCATCACCCCTGGAAATCGCCCTGACCGAAGCCTCAAGAGGCGGAAGCAAACCATGTCAAAAACCGTGAAGCCCATGCATGAATTTCGAACCAAGAAGATTAGATCTAAACGTACTGCATCAAATTCACACCATAATTTCTTAAAAACAGATTAATACAGTCTAAATGGTGAGAAAATAAGTTGATATCACATTCCTGGTTTGTAAAAGAGGTGAATCTGCGAGTTACCGACGTTGTAGACTCGAGATCGGGGAACCACCGGATTTGGATCACCAACCTTGATCAAGAATGGAGTGTTCGAATTTTGTGAGTTTGAGAGGGAGGGGAGGACGTCTGGATGAAGTTCTAGGGGCTAGGTTTGTGTAAATTTTGTGTTTAAGAAAAATGAGTGTGACTAATATGACCCCTATTGATTTAATTAAGAAGGGAAGAAAAATACAAGCTTGCCCCTCTAATTAATTTAAAAAGGCACTTAAAACTAACCATTGGGCTTTAAAGATTAAATATTTTAGAAATCAAGGCCTCCTCATAATTAAAAATGCCTTAAAACTCAATATACCAGTCCGTATAGGCGAAAAACAGTTTCCCCTCCAAAATAATTATAAAAATCCTAATTTTCAGAAATTGCTACTTAAAATTAAATAATTTCATTCTTAGAATCTAATAACTTAAAAAATCTCAAATTATTATCATTCCGGTCGGCCCTAATCTCTCCCACGCGTCTGTAGCTCAAGCAGACTGAAAATAACACATGCATCTCATGCAGCATAAAATAATCATATAAAATGGCATGTAATCATCTTAAAATATTTTTCCCCTAGTCATGCACCCATTTCTACGTAGTAAGAAAATTCTAGGCGTTACAATGCATGACACACGACTTTTATCATGTTTCTTGATTTGATCTCATGCTGCTCGATTTGTGAAAGGTTCAAGGGGTCACGGTTGGTGGCCAGGTTGTATATTGAGGGTCCTAGGGTGGCTAGGAGTGGTCCAAGATTGGGTGTTGATGGTTGAACCATCGGCTAGAGGAGAAACACCACAAGCTGAGCGTTATGGGCAGCGCCGTGCGTCTCCCTTCTCACGAGTCGTCCTCTCTCGTGCGGCCATGGTTTGGACCAAGGCTGGTCAGGTTAGGACCGGCTGAACCTGGGGTTGGTCCAGCCGGCGTGGCTCCGGCCAGGGCATCCGGAGCAGGTCGCACGTTGAAGAGGAGCGGCGGCGGGTCGCGTGCATGGTAGTGTGCGTTTGTTTGTGTGTGTAGGGTTTTGAGGCTTTGGGTTGGTCTAATTGAACCGGTTGGTTCGGTTCGGTTGTACCGGGTCGATTAGTCAAGTCTTGAGTCAAAATATTTTAAATTTTGTCCGAGTTATTTTAATTACGGACCGGTTATTTTAATTTTAAGTCAAATGTCCAATTTTAAAGAAAATGGTCAAATGTTTTAAATTGAGTCAAACTTTTAATTTAATTAGAGTTGATGTTTAGTTTAAGTTTTAAGTCAATTAGAGTCTTTAGATTTTTAATTAAAGTCAAAATTGACCATGGGATCTTAATCGGGTCAAAATTGATCATTTGGTCAAAATTAATCATTTGGCTCAAAATCGATTAAGCTTCCCTTTTTAAAAGTCAAAATTTATTTAAATTGATTTTAAGTCAAAATATATTTTGTAATTAGTCAAAATTAGTCTTTTGATTTTAAGTCAAAATTGATTTTGAAATTAGTCAAAATTAACCCTTTGATTTCTAAAGTCAAAATTGAGTTGGAAACAGTCAAAATTAGAATGTGTTAGAAATTTTAAGGGTATTCTTATAAGTCTTGTGCTAATTTAAATTTTAAGTTAAGTCTAGAAGTAGTGGGCCAGGCTCCTGAATCGATCCTTGACACAATTAGAAAATGTAAAAGCCCGTGAATGTATATTTAATCATATATGTAGTATGTTATATACGTAAATGTTTTAAAGGAAATGATTAAATATACATTAACGAGCTAAGATTTTAAACTTGCATAATTTTCCGAAACGTATGCATCATGAATGTTTTATGGAACGTTAAAGGCATGTTTTTGAAAAGACAAAACCCGAGGATTGAATGATTTGTGGCAATTTATGATGAGGGGATGCGGGATACCGGGCCCGTTGAACTTCTGTTTCCATGTATTACGAGCTTATGGATCCATGTGTTCACGGCATGGTGAAGTGACAGCATAGAGGTGTGACATTATAGGTATCCCGAGATAAGGTCACGTGAACCACACCGCCGCTTACGTTGGTTTTTAGATTGATCACTCTAATATGGTCCACACTTCACGATACGACTCATACGTTTGTTCATGCTATGCTATGTCATGCCTTATGTATGTTATATGTTATATGTGATATTAAATGGATGAAGCAATGTTTTAAGATCATGCACGCATTCATGTTTTAACCTTATTTTTATTACGAGGACGTGTTTGCATGCAACTTTATTAGTATGTACTTTGTTTTGATACAAGATAAAGCATGCTGAGCCTCTAGGCTCACTATTTTAAATGATGCAGGTGATGACCCTCCTGAGTTTATCCCGACTGGCGGAGAGGACCTCTGAGCGCCTGCTACAGCAGTGCCCCGTGACCGCCTTTATGTTTCACTTCTCTTATGATTCACTTTTCAGATGTTGGCTTTAAACATGTTCATTTCCATTACTTCTGCTCAGTTGGTTTCAAACTGTATGGATGATTTAACGTTTTTAAATATTTCTTTATTTATATTTAAATTATTGGTGAGAAAATGATTTAGATATGTTTGAAAAAGGAACGAGCCATACTTTCAATTTATGTATTCCGCAAATGTTTTAAAAAAAATTTTCTAGAGTATGGTTCGTTTCAGTAGGTATTCCCCGATCTGTTTCCTACTAATACTGTCAGACCATCTGGATTCTGAACTGTGCACGTGTGCTTTTGAAAGTTAACTGTGTAACCATTGTAACACAGCTGACTTACACTAATAAGATTATAACACATATTTTAAACAAGAAGGACATCAGAGATTGAAATGTTACCATGGGTAAGCTTACCCTTACCCACAGTGTTATCATGTGAGTTGTCACCAAAAACAATTTTGGCTCCTTTGTGTGGCGTCAGATCTGATAACAGCTTTGGATTGCCAGTCATGTGCCTCGCACACCCTCTATCCAAATACCATTTGTTTGAGTCCTCCGAAGCTTTGTACCTGATATATTGAAATCACAAAAATAAATTTTTGGTAACCAATTTTACTTGGGTACAGATCGGATTACCCCTTTCGGGACACATACTTGAATTACCTTAACAGTTTTCCCAGTATGGATGTCCACAAGGGTTCGTGCTGAATCTTGTGTGATCTGTTGAGCTTTGGTTTTGTACTTTGACCATTCAGATCACGCTTGGGTTGAACCTTTACCCATTTAGCCTTCGTTGAACCATGCTTTTGCTGGTTCAGAATAGACGACTTAGGTACAACTTTCGTCTTATTCTTCTCAAGTCTGTTTGTTAGCCAGCTGGGATTACAGTTCTCAGGCTTGGTGTAACCAATACTGTTTTTGCCCTTATGTTTCAGCTGTCCAGTGAACTGATCATCGTACTTGACCGACTCACAAACGTCATGTCTCACACTGGCTTTGACAAAATTCATTTTCTTGAATTTATCACCAGCCAGATCTGATTGAGTACATGTTTCCTCAGAGCTGGTTTCACCAAAGCTGAAACCTAAGCCAGATTTTTCATTTTAATGGCTTCTATATCTCATGCAGCTTACTTAGGGAAACCGAAGACTTAGTCCAGGAACTCATCACATGATTTAATCTTTCATTTTCAGATGAGAGATCACAGGACTTTGCTCTCAAAGAATCATTCTCAGTTTTTAGCTTACTCAACTCAGTTTGTAAACTGTGAGATTCCCCAAGCTGAGCAGTGCTTGGTTCAGCTGAACTATTTTTCAAACCATTGTTTTCAGCTTTGATTTCCTCGAATGTCCAAGACAGCTTTCTGTACTCATGGACCATTTCATTAAGTGTGTTGATGAGGTCCTATTGTGTAAATTCACTATTAGAGAAGTTGAATACCTCACCTTCAGTAGTTTGATTGGCCATCAAGCAGTGGACTTCTTCCTTCTCGCTCTCACTGGATGAGCTGCTTGATGTTGATTCAGAATCTGAGCCGTCCAATTTTTGTTGCTCTCCTCAGCAACAAGTACCTTCCGGTCATTATTTTTGTTGGGCCTCTTCTCAAATCTGTTTCTTCTTTTCTCTGTGGGCCGCTTGTCATCTTTCTTAGGCTTCTTGCAATCAGCTGCAAAATGCCCTGGTCTACCACAGTTATAACAATTTTGATCAATAGAAATCTTTTCAAATTTTTTAGCATTGTTATAATTAATAGAAGGGTTGTGAGTTCTTCTCATAAATTTCCCAAACTTCTTTACGAAGAGGGACATAACGTCGTTGCTAAGTTTCTCTGCTGTCTTGCTCAGTGAGCTTTGTTCTGACATTGTAGCAGCAAGAGCCTTAGTGGGTTGTGAGGTTGATGGCTCAGCCTCTGATCTGATTTCCAGCTCGAACTCATAGGATTTAAGATTTTCAAACAGATCGTGGAGTTCCAGCTTGTTCAGATCTTTCGATTCTCTCATCGCAATCATCTTAACGTCCCACTCCCTTGGTAGTGCTCTCATCACCTTGAGAGCCAGTTCCCTGTTTGTATACTCCTTGCCAAGGCTCGTCAGCTCGATCACGATAGAGCTGAATCTCTCATCAAATTCTGTCATGGTCTCTCCTTCTCCCATTTTGATAGATTCATAATTCTGCTGGGCAACAATCAGCTTGTTCTCTTTTGTTTCATCGTTGCCTTCATAGAGCTGAGTCAGGTTCTCCCAGATCTCTTTTGCCATAGCGCAGATCTTTATCTTGCTGAACTGTTTTTGTCCAATGTCTTGTATAGTATATCCTTTGATATATTTTCCAGGTTGGCTTTCTTTTTATCCTCTGGTGTATACTCAAGTCTGGTCTTCTCTATCCACTGAGGAGCACCAGCAGTAATGGCCATAGTTGTATTAGCCTTCATAAACTTCATGGGTCCATCTGTTATGACAAACCACATGTCATCATCCTGAGCGGCTAGAGGGACTTGCATCATGATCTTCCAATCATCGTACTCTTCCTTAGAAACATATGAATTTTATTGTGAGAAGTAGACATATTGAATATAAGCACAGAATAACAGACTGTACAATAACTGTGATGACAAGGCTCTGATACCAATTGATAGGATCAATGAGATCAAAAATAGAAGTAAAATAAGCCCAGGAGTTCAGAAGGGGGGGGGGGGGGTTGAACGAATTCCTTCTATTTTTCTATTTCAAATCTTTTAAAAACGTTTTACAAGACTGTGCTTAACTCAAAGCTGAGTGACCAGCTTTGAGGCTCTCAGTTCAATCTGTTTTCAGTTAACAATAATGTGCAGAAATAAACCGATTAAAGAGTGAACAGTAAATAAATCACAATGCAAGTAATGTAAAAGATAGAGTAAAGAGTTTGTTTCTGGAAGTTCGGATATCAATATCTTACGTCTCCCCTTCTTCCTTTTCAGGAAGGTTCCACTAGAAGATTTGATGGTTACAGCTTCTTGAAACACCCAATCACTTAAGATTCGCTTAAAATGAACTCCTAGAAATCCAAATCTACACAGACTCCTCTGCTGATTACAAATACAAGTATTTTCGAACTGCTTGATATAGAAAGTTCGTTACATACTCTGATCTAAATTTATCAATGACCACAACGCAAACAGAGTATATAAACTTCTAGTTTTTTTTTTAAAAATAAGAATATTTGGCTAATATAAAACCAGAAGGAAATCTCAAAGATAATATTTTGTTTAAGTACGAAAAGCTTTAAGGATACTCTTCGAGATTTGAGAGCTGGGATATCAAATAGTTTTTGACTTGAAAGATTTTTCCCGAACGATGCACAAAGAATCAGAGAGACGGAGATTGTAAATCGACAGAGATCTTTCTCGCTTGAATCTCTTCAGCTATTTTTACACATCCATCTTCAACGGTCATTCAATGAGCTAGTAGACACAAACCATATTTGAATATCTTCATCGTACCGAGCATTAATTGCGCCATTAATGCTTGTGTAGTGGTTTGTCTGTTGTTGTCAGAGTTAGAAATTGCAAAACATCGACTGAACCAACTATGCGTCCTGTAGAATATACTCTAAATAGCTCTGCTCTTGAATCTCTTTCATCCCATTTTTCTTACAGGCTTTATATGATTAAATCTCGATCGTTGAATCATCTGGACCAATAGCTGATAAGATCTGAAGCTGTGATCTGAAATCTGTTAAGCTTTGAGATGAAATATGCTCTAAGTTGTTTCGAATATATAAGCTTCAAGATCTTTCTCCTTTACGAATATATCCCTTTTTCTCTCTCATTATCTGAATCTTAGTCTGATCTGAAATCTTTCTACGAATAACATGCTGAGATCTGAACTAAAATACCTCTCTGTTCTGTACCTTAGAAACCTCTGGTCTGATCTGATCTGTAAAATAAATCTCTGTACTGAACTGATACGTAAACCTCTGAATGAATCTCTTGGATCTATATTCCTCGGATCTGAATTACTCTGAACTGATCTGTAAAATACGCATAGTCCAAATCTGAACGGATCTAAGTCCTAGATAACTTCTAATACAAATCTGATAGAACCCGATTACTTCAAATCTCATACCTTAATTTCAGTTCTTTGTCTTGTTTATGTTATCACCAAAACTTATAAATTTTATCTTAACACAATTGGAGACACAGGTTGAAAAGAAGAATAAAACGAAAACTAGCAAAAAGAAAAAGGCTGAAGAGCCAGCAGTGGGACAGAAGAAAAAGAAAGAAAAGGCAAAGAAAGTGGTTAAACAGCAGTTAGTAGAGGCTAAGGGTCAAACAACTTCTACAAAATCTACGTCTGGGACCAGCTCAGATGAAGATTCGTGCATGATTGCTGGGTTGAAGGAACGTCGCGCAAAGCGTAAGCAAGTGGTTTAATCACTAGATTCGGAAGCTACCATATCTACTGCGCCGACGGGAATCACTAAGAAGCTTCAGACCAAAAGAATGAAGCAAATGACGCTTATCGTCGATCAACAGGCTGAATCCCAGCTTAGTCAAATCCCTGAGATACCAACTGGGGAGACATGGTGCCAAATTCTGGTAAGACGCCAACTGGTGATGAGTTTATTGGTTGTGGCCCAGAGGGCCATGAGAGAACAATTGCTGATCAAAAAGTACAGACTATTGGTACCCAACGCTGAAGGATACGAAGAGCGTATGGAATATGATACTCAAACTGACCAAGGGGATCCGGATGAAATTGCATTTACTATTGCTCAGGACGAGCAATAAATGTCTATTGGTTGATGTCCCGAAGGAGAAACTTTTGAGATTGTGGAATGGGAAGATAAAGCTGACGAAACTGAGAAGGAGAAAAGTAGTTACCAGTGTGAGAAGGTAACTGCTACTAATTAAAGGGCGATTGTGCTCAGGCCTGAACCTGAGCTGTGAGACTTGAAAAGTTAATTAAGAATAATTGTTGGATCGGATTTTAGAGATTTCTGGTGGTTCAGATCTCTGTTTGGAAGATTGGTTGGTATTTTCGGGTCAGATTTCACATTTAAAGCAATTCTGGAAGTTTTTCGTATTTTTGGTATTTTGTGGGGAAAGCTGGTTTTGTTGTGGAAGCTGGTCGGTGGTGAAAACCAGTCGCAACGTTTAATTGGGATACGCCGTCGTTTTTATGAAATCTGGATGCATTGTATTTTAGTGAAGTCTGTAGCGTGTTTGTATCAAGCCGCTGCTTTATTTTGTTTGTTGAGGGCAAAACGACAGCGTTTTGATAAGTTGGTGCGATGCCGTTTTGAGTGTTGCGTCTGGTACCAGCTGCGAGAGATTTGTTCGCATGTGTGTCGTCTGGTTGTCCAGCTGAGAGCAGATTTCAACGATGGTCAACTCTACTGTAGCTTGCGTCTGGTTGTTTTGCGCGAGAGCTAACGACTGGATGACGTAGGATGTGCGTCGTCGTTTTGGTTAGCGCTAAGGAATCCAGTCGAGGGGTTAGCGACCAGCTGTTGGGTCTGTGTGACGTCGTTTACGTAAGTTGGAACGCAGAGTTTTGATGCAACGTCTGGTACCAGCTTTTGGGTGTTAGACAATCCAGCTTTTGGATTTGAGGACCAGTCGTTGGGTTGTTAGGCGTCGTCTGGTTTTGTCGGTGGACTTGTTAACCAGCTTTCATGAGTGTATTTAAGGAAGACTTGGTCTTCGATTTCAAGCACCATATCCCATACTTAGCGAAATATTTTCTCGACTGTCGACCTCTGTTCTTCGAACCCTAGTATTGTGCACCGTTGATTTTATCCGGTGATTCCCGTCGTTTTCGGCAACCGTTTGGTATGTGCGAGGTAGCTTTGGACTCCTCTTGAGAAGCTCTTTCGATTGATACCCTTCTGGGAGGCTGTAGTTGGCTAGAGCGAGATCGCGAAGTTGCTGATTTTGGCCGTGTGTTGGTGCGTGTAGGTAGAACTTCGAATTGTTGTTGAGATCTTAGTCTTAGCCTTCCTTTAAGCCTCCTGCTAAGTTGTATGGGTTGATTAGTTGCTGGTTTGAGTTGTAACTCCCAACCGTGGGTTTTGTGCTTGTGACCCGTGAGATTTATGCTTGTACGTTGTGTGTTTAGCAGGTTTCTAACCAGATCTCTCGGGCTCCGTGCTGTGGTAGTTATTGCACAGAATTGAGGTACGGATCTTGAGCTTGTAATTCAGCGTGGAACCTGGCTTGGATAAATTGCGAGATGGCTGTGTTTGGATTTCCGTGCGGTGTTGTTGCTCTGTGTGAGAGCTGTGTATGCTTACCGTGTGTAATTGTTGGGTTGCATATGGTTATATGTTTGTTGTTCCAGCATTTTGCATACACGCATTCCATTCAGCTATTGCAGCCTTTGTTCGTTGTTGTTTCTCTGTTTTCTTACCAGGATGCGAGGGCTGTTGGCGTCAATGGCGGATCCGGATCCCGTTTCCCGGGGGCGCAGCGGAAGTTAAAATTTTGCCCCGAGATACGTTCAATACATTGAAAATAATCAATAAACCATATATAGGATGTTTATCGATTGTTACCTTGCTGGCGTCTAGGCGCCTGGCTCCGACCAGTTTCACAAGGAAACCGGCACTTCAAAAGGTAGGCGGCGGTAGATCGTCTAATCAGGTCCACGACCAGAAACACGATTCCTCCGTCAATCTGCACTAGAAGATCTGATGGATTTTGGCACGAACGGATTCTCCTCGTCAAGCTGATCGAAACAAGTCCGATCACGATCACCGACGGCAGGCGGCGGTGCGGGGCGGCGGCGGCGGCGCTTGGAGGTGGCCGACGGCGGCGTGAGGTTTGTATAAAGGAGGGGGCGGCGTGCTCTAGGTCTAGGGTTTGTGAATGAATTGTATGTTATGATCAAAGCCCAAGGTCATATCAACATATAGACCTATGATTGGCTTGAACCGGCCCATTGGACTTGGGTCAGACCCAAGTCCATATGAACATTCGGTTCATTTAAATCACTGCGGTTTCATCATAACTCCGATCGACGATCAGATCGGACCGATCGAATCAGTTTCCAAAACCGATATTATGATGGTGAAAAACAATTTTTCAGATCATCTAGCCCAAAATAGCAGTTTAGCCCCTCAACTTTGGGAAATCGCAATTTGACCCCTGTTGACTTTTAGGAAGTCGCACTCCCCAAAAGTGAGGCACCTATCATGTAGAGTCTCAATGACGTTTCGAGTAGGGAGGACTAATCGGTACAAACAAGACCTCGGACTTATCCACTCGACAAATGGTAACCACTTGGAAAGTCCTAACGAGGGGAGTTCGATAAATCACCAGGTCACTATCTATCTGCATGCTCAGAACATCACAATGTTCCCTACCAATGAAACATGGTACTTCGCATCGCAGATA
>KV016795.1:174541-187041 GCA_001598015.1 Dorcoceras hygrometricum
ATGCATCGGGGTCTCACCCAATCCCGACGCCTGATGACCCCAAGTGAGTCGGCAAACGGGTCAAAGTGAGACGCCTATCATGTAGAGTCTCAATGACGTTTCGAGTCGTGAGGACTAATCAGTACAACCAAGACCTCGGACTTATCCACTCGACAATGGTAACTACTTGGAAAGTCCTAACGAGGGTAGTTCGATAAATCACCAGGTCACTATCCATCTGCATGCTCAGAACATCACAATGTTCCCTACCAATGAAACATGGTACTTCACATCGCAGATGCTAGTCTCAAGCTCGGGCGGCCTTATCCTCATTTTGACGGCCCAATCGACTAGGAATGAATTCAGAATACACAGTGACTATTAGATGTGTTTCATGATAGCCATCATATCCACTATCACATCTAACATACACTATGGTGCATTCTAGGTCTTTATCCAACACAATAGTTAACATTATAATCATAATGAAGATAAAGAATGCCATAAATAAATGCGTATTTCATAAATAAAGATTGTCATATACAAGAGTCTACAAAACCCACACGCCACAAGTTGGCTAGTTGGGCATCTACTCTAACAAGGGCGAGCGGTGATTCCGCACTCTCATTTTCCCTATGCGCCGAGTGGCTAGCTACCACAGTTCATAGGTTGGGTTTTTGATGCATCTGGTAAGGGTGGGCGAGTAGGGGTGAGAGGGTAGCACCCACATGTCCTACACTCACCGTGGCCACATATTCTGTTGCAGATTTCCGTTGAGCTGTGCATTGAGTTATTTGGCTCCCTTCATTGGTTGTAGCCTTCGGCTGTTGTCCCTGGTTGCATGCATAGCATCTGCATTTTATTCTTGTTGTATACTGTTGTTTTATAGTTGCTCTTCGTACTGGGGTTTGACCCCATGTCCCTCTGGGGCTTGGTTGTTTTCCCTGTTTGTGTTGTTTTCAGGAAACCTAGGTTTTACAGCTGGTCGTGGTTTTAACCCAGCTTGTGGTGCCCCAGGAGGTGGTTAGAGTATCCGAGTTGCGTATAGCATATTTATATGTATCAGTTGAGCTAGCCAGGGGATGCCCTGTGCTTCGTTGTTGTATCCAGTGGTTGGAGTCTCATAATTGTGTTCGTATGCTATACTGATGATATTACTGTGTTGTTTTGTTGGTTTTTTAAACTGGGATATCTATTTTAAATATCGCACTATTTTAAATTATATTGTTGTAAACCGTGAGGCCAAAAGCGAAAATTTTACCCGCTCTTTAGTAGCTTCCGCATGTGTTTGTATGTTTTATCTCTGATTTGAGCATGAGGCCTAACATTTTTGGTATCAGAGCTTAAGCTGGGATAAGCTCAATTTCTTTGATCACACTTGTGTCTAGGCACAGTGTCGTGTGTTGCATGTGCTTGACCTACGTGATTACATGCTGCATATTTGTGTTATGTGCTATCTATGCTGTATCTGTTCTGTTTTTCTGATCCTGTTGAGTGTTTCGTAGATGCCGCCTACACGTCGTGGTAGAGGTAGGGGGCAGTTTGAGGAATCAGCAGGACAGAATGAAGATAGGCTTAGTGCTTGCAGTCGTACTCGTGTTAGCGACGAGGAGGAAGTTGAGGTTGCGGCACCTCCTGTGGAGAGGATGGATGTCGTGATAGCACGGTTTCAGAGGATGAATCCTCCAGTCTTTAATGGTGACGAGTCCAGTGAGGATGCAGACTCGTGGCTCCGGAATATTATTGGTCTTTTCGACCGGGTTCAGTATGATGATGATCTTCGGCTGAGTGTAGCGACCCTCTTGCTTATGAAGGCTGCAGAGCGCTGGTGGCGAGGTGCTTCGAGTACCTTGTTGCAGACCGGTGTTCGGATCTCTTGGGACAGTTTTTGCGAGACCTTCCGGCAGGAGTATGTACCCGAGTCTTATGTGAACGCCCGTGAGCGGGAGTTCGATCATCTGGAGCAGGGTTCGATGATTGTTCGGGAGTATGCTTGGAAGTTTTCTTCTCTGTTGGTGTACGTTCGCCATGTTTCTGGCCGGGAGAGGGCCAAGCGGACTAGATTCCTTGAGGGCTTGAACGAAGAGTTGTATCAAATGGTGCTGACAAGCAAACCCAAGAGCTATGCTAAAGCAGTTGACACTGCTATTGATATCGAGGAGGGTTTGTAGAGTCGTCGTGCTCGTAGGCAGCAGGCAGCGCAGGGTGGTCGTCCTGCTATTCAGGGAGCGCAGTCTTCACAGTCCTCCCAGTCAGCCTATCAGCCCCAGCAGCAGCAGCAGCCACAGGTGGCACAGCAGTCTGGCCGTCAGAGGTTCCGTCCCCGTGGTCAGCAGTTCAAGAAGAAGTTGGGTTCTGGCTCTTCTGGTTCGGGCAGCTCGAGTAGCAGTGGTTCTCGGGCTGAGTTTTGTGGTTTTTGCGATGGAAAGCATCCTTCTACCCAGTGTGTTGGTGTGCAGGGTTCCTGCAACCTTTGTGTTCAGTACGGGCATTTTGCTAGGGTGTGTCCGTTAGCTGGATCACAGCATACCACGGCCCAGCCTCAGGGTCGAGGTGGTCAGTCTAGGGGTCGTTCCCCTCAGTTCAGCAGCCCCGATTGGGTGAGACTCAGTTCAGGCCTTTCCATCAGCCTGGACCTTCGCGTTTTGGGCAGTCGTCTCAGACTTTCTTCTCTGGACCCCAGCATGCTTAGGTTAACACCATCACTAGGGAGCAGGCCGAGGAGACACCGAGTCGGGTGATCGTAGGTACTTGTCTCGTTTTTTATTTTCCTGCGTGTGTGTTGTTTGACACCGGTGCATCGCATTCTTTTGTTTCTGATTCGTTTGTTGTTGAGCATGGTCTGTGTACCATCCCTTTGCGCGATGCTGTTTCTGTTTCTACCCCTGGCGGTGTGAGCTTGTTCTCCCAGGAGGTTTTGTTAGATGGCGTGTTGCGGTTTGGTGAGCATGTTTTGGTGGCGAGTTTGATCCGTTTGATGTTGTGGGACTTTGATTGCATAGTTGGGATGGACGTGTTGTCCAAGTATAGGGCCTCAGTGGACTGTTTCCATGGGATTGTGCGTTTTAGGCCTATGTCTGGCGAGAAGTGGGACTTCTACGGCCAGGATTCTCGATAGAAGATCCCGTTGGTCTCAGCTATGGAAATGTTCAGCTTTTTGTCTTTGGGGAATGCTGGTTTCAAGATTTACGCTTTGGATGTGTCTTATTCTTCTCGTGTTCAGCTTAGCGACGTTCCTGTGGTGCGGCATTTTCTCGACGTATTTCCGGAGGAGATTCCTGGTTTTCCTCCGAGGCGGGAGATAGACTTCAGCATAGAGCTGGTGCCTGGCACAGCTCCGATTTCTCGTGCCCCGTATCGTCTGGTGCCTACGGAGTTGAGATAACTCAAGGTGTAGTTAGATGATTTGATGGAGAAAGGATTTTTCCGACCTAGTATGTCACCGTGGGGAGCGCCCATTTTGTTTGTGAAGAAGAAGGATGGCTCAATGTGGATGTGCATTGATTTTCGCCAACTGAACAAAGCTACTATCAAGAACAAGTACCCGTTACCGAGAATCGATGATTTGTTCGATCAATTGCAAGGTTCTGCGGTGTACTCGAAGATTGATCTGTGATCAGGGTACCATCAGCTGAGAGTGAGAGACCAAGATGCTGCAAAGACTGCGTTTCGTACAAGGTACGGACATTTCGAGTTTCTAGTGATGCTGTTTGGTTTGACCAACTCGCCTGCAGTCTTTATGGATCTGATGAACCGGGTTTTTAGAGAGTTCATAGACCTGTTTGTGATTGTTTTCATTGACGACATCTTGGTGTACTCGAAGACTCTGAGGGAGCACAAGGAGCACTTGGGAATTGTCTTGCAGAGGTTGAGAGAACAGCAGTTGTACAAGTGCGAGTTCTGGTTGGATCGCGTCGTATTCTTGGGACACGTGATTTCAGCCGAGGGGATTTCGGTGGATCCCAGTAAGGTTGATGCTGTTTTGAACTGGGAGCGTCCCAGGAATGTTTCCGAGATTCGCAGCTTTTTGGGTCTGGCTGGCTATTACCGCCGTTTTATCGAAGGATTTTCCAGCATAGCCAAGTCGGTGACTCACCTGACGCAGAAGGACAAGAGGTTTGTGTGGACTGAGCAGTGCGAGAATGCTTTTCAAATACTCAAGGAAAAGTTGAATACTGCGCCTGTGTTAGCTCTACCGTCCGTTCAGGTGGATTCGTTGTTTGTTCTGACGCTTTGCTAAATGGATTGGGCTGTGTTTTGATGCAGAATGGTCGAGTCATTGCGTATGCCTCGCGGCAGTTGAAACCGCATGAGACTCGCTATCCAGTCCATGATTTGGAGCTTGCACCTGTGGTTTTTTCACTGAAGATCTGGCGTCATTACCTGTATGGCGAGCAGTTTGTGGTGTACTCGGACCACAAGAGTTTGCAGTATTTGTTTTCGCAGCCTGACTTGAACATGAGACAACGTCGTTGGATGGAGCTTCTAAAGGACTTTTATTGCGAGATTAAGTATCAGCCTGGGAAGTCGAACGTAGTGGTCGATGCTTTGAGCAGGAAGGCTAGTGAGATGCTTGCGTCGTTGTACATCTCTAAGGATCAGGAGCATCTTAACACTACGGGTTGGAGATTTTACCCGGCTGAGGATTATGTGGTGGTTTCTTCTTTCCAAGTAGAGCCACAGATTGTTTCTAGTATTCGAGCAGCTCAGAGGACTGATCCGTCTATCCACGAGTTAAAGTTGAAGGTCAGTGCTGGCGAACTTGAGGACTATTCTATCTCTTTCGATGGTTGTTTGTGTTTCCGAGGCAGGTTGGTTGTGCCCAATTTGATTGATTTGAAGGAGGAGATCCTTCGGGAAGCGCACTGTAGCAGACATAGTGTTCATCCTGGTGCACGAAAGATGTACCATGCGTTGAAGCCGCACTTTTGGTGCACTGGCCTGAAGAGCGACGTTGCTGGTTTTGTCGCCCGTTGTTTGAATTGTCAGATGGTTAAGGCCGAAAGGATGAGACCTGGTGGTCTGTTGCATAGTTTGGAAGTGCCCCAATTGAATTGGGAGCACATTGCTATGGATTTCGTGACGCATCTGCCTCGTTACAGCAGAGGATGCGATGCTATTTGGGTGGTTATCGACCGTCTGTCGAATTCTGCACATTTCATTCCCTATGGGATGACCTTCTCGTTGAAGAAGATGGCGAAGCTGTACGTTGATTTTGTTGTTAGACTGCACGGTGTGCCTGTTTCGATCGTCTCAGACCGAGATCCGAGGTTTACTTCCAGGTTTTGGAAGAATTTACAAACAGCTTTGGGTACCGGATTGGCTATGAGTACAGCGTATCATCCCCAGACAGATGGCCAATCTGAGAGAACTATTCGTGACGCATCTGCCTCGTTACAGCAGAGGATGCGATGCTATTTGGGTGGTTATCGACCGTCTGTCGAATTCTGCACATTTCATTCCCTATGGGATGACCTTCTCGTTGAAGAAGATGGCGAAGCTGTACGTTGATTTTGTTGTTAGACTGCACGGTGTGCCTGTTTCGATCGTCTCAGACCGAGATCCGAGGTTTACTTCCAGGTTTTGGAAGAATTTACAAACAGCTTTGGGTACCGGATTGGCTATGAGTACAGCGTATCATCCCCAGACAGATGGCCAATCTGAGAGAACTATCCAGACGTTGGAGGATATGTTACGAGCTGTTGTGTTGGATTTTGGAGGTAGCTGGCAAGACGCGTTGTCTTTAGTAGAGTTTTCCTATAATAACAGCTACCAAGTGACGATTGGCATGGTGCCGTTTGAGGCTTTGTATGGTAGAAAGTGCAGATCGCCGGTATGTTGGGAAGAAGTGGGGGAGAAGCAGCTATCTGCCCCTGACTTTGTGCAGCAAATGAAATATCATGTAGATCTTATTAGACAGCGTATGAAAGCTGCCCAGGATCGCCAAGACAGTTATGCGAATAAGAGGCGTCGACCTCTAGAGTTTCAGGTTGGTGATCAGATGTTTCTCAAGGTTTCTCCGTTTCGCAGTATTATGCGTTTTGTACGCAAGGGAAAGTTAGCCCCTCGTTATGTTGGTCCGTATGAGATTGTTGAGAGTATTGTCCCTTTAGCGTATCGGCTGTTGTTGCCGCCAGAGTTGTCTTCTCTACATGATGTCTTCCATGTTTCCATGTTGAGGAAGCATGAGCCAGATCCGTCTCATGTGCTTAGAACAGACGAGGTTGAGCTAGATCAGTCGTTGAGCTATCAAGAATATCCCTTGCAGATCCTTGGCAGAAAAGAGAAACAGTTGAGGAATAATACCATTCCGTTAGTGATGGTACAATGGAGTAAACATGGAAGGGAAGAAGCTACTTGGGAGCTGGAAGAAAAGATGCAGCACGAGTGGCCGCATCTATTTGAGTAGCTGTTAAGCTAAATTCCCAGTAGTGGTAGCTTTTGGTTGTATTTCTTCCCTAGTGGTTGTTAATTGTTTGCTCAGTTATCTTGAACTCTTGGCCATGTGTTAGGCGAGTTCCTGTTTTGTATTTTGCTGCTGTGTTTTGTATCAGAATTGTTGTCCAATTTCGAGGATGAAATCCTTTTTAGTGGGGGAGAAATGTGAGACCTGAAAAGTTAATTAAGATTTGGATTAATCGGATTTTAGAGATTTATGGTGGTTCAGATCTCTGTTTGGAAGATTGGTTGGTATTTTTGGGTCAGATTTCACATTTAAAGCAATTCTGGAATTTTTCGTATTTTTGGTATTTTGTGGGGAAATCTGGTTTTGTTGTGGAAGCTGGTCGGTGGTGAAATCCAGTCGCAACGTTTAATTGGGATACGCCGTCGTTTTTATGAAATCTGGATGCATTGTATTTTAGTGAAGTCTGGTAGCGTGTTTGTTATTTTGTTTGTTGAGGGCAAAACGACAGCGTTTTGATAAGTTGGTGCGATGCCGTTTTGAGTGTTGCGTCTGGTACCAGCTGCGAGAGATTTGTTCGCATGTGTGTCGTCTGGTTGTCTAGCTGAGAGCATATGTCAACGATGGTCAACTCTACCGTAGCTTGTGTCTGGTTGTTTTGCGCGAGAGCTACCGACTGGATGACGTAGAATGTGCGTCGTCGGTTTGGTTAGCGCTAAGGAATCCAGTCGAGGGGTTAGCGACCAGCTGTTGGGTCTGTGCGACGTCGTTTACGTAAGTTGGAACGCAACGTTTTGATGCAACGTCTGGTACCACCTTTTGGGTGTTAGACAATCCAGCTTTTGGATTTGAATACCAGTCGTTGGGTTGTTAGGCGTCATCTAGTTTTTTCGGTGGACTTGTTAACCAGCTTTCATGCGTGTATTTCAGGAAGACTTGGTCTTTGATTTCAAGCACCAGATCCCATACTTAGCGAAATATTTTCTCGATTGTCGACCTCTGTTCTTCGAACCCTAGTACTGTGCACCGTTGATTTTATCCGGTGATTCCCGTCATTTCTGGCCGCCGTTTGGTATGTGCGAGGTAGCGTTGGACTCCTCTTGAGAAGCTCTTTCGATTGATATCCTTCTGGGAGGCTGTAGTTGGCTAGAGCGAGATCGCGAAGTTGCTGATTTTGGCCGCGTGTTGGTGCGTGCAGGTAGAACTTCGAATTGTTGTTGAGATCTTAGTCTTAGCCTTCATTTAAGCCTCCTGCTAAGTTTTATGGGTTGATTAGTTGCTGGTTTGAGTTGTAACTCCCAGCCGTGGGTTTTGTGCTTGTGACCCGTGAGATTTATGCTTGTACGTTGTGTGTTTAGAAGGTTTCTAACCAGATCTCTCGGGCTCCGTGCTGTGGTAGTTATTGCACAGAATTGAGGTACAATCTTGAGCTTGTAATTCAGCGTGGAATCTGGCTTGGATAAATTGCGAGATGGCTGTGTTTGGATTGCCATGCGGTGTTGTTGCTCTGTGTGAGAGCTGTGTATGCTTACCGTGTGAAATTGTTGGGTTGCATATGGTTATAATGTTGTTCCAGCATGTTGCATACACGCATTCCATTCAGCTATTGCAGCCTTTGTTCGTTGTTGTTTCTCTGTTTTCTTACCAGGATGAGGGCGAGCGGTGATTCCGCACTCTCATTTCCCCTATGCGCCGAGTGGCTAGCTACCACAGTTCATAGGTTGGGTTGTTGATGCATCTGGTAAGGGTGGGCGAGTAGGGGTGAGTGGGTAGAACCCACATGTCCTACACTCACCGTGGCCACATATTCTGTTGCAGATTTCCGTTGAGCTGTGCATTGAGTTATTTTGGCTCCCTTCATTGGTTGTAGCCTTCGGCTATTGTCCCTAGTTGCATGCATAGCATCTGCATTTTATTCTTGCTGTTTACTGCTGTTTTATAGTTTCTCTCCGTACTGGGGTTTGACCCCATGTCCCTCTGGGGCTTGGTTGTTTACCCTGTTTGTGTTGTTTTCAGGAAACCCAGGTTTTACAGCTGGTCGTGGTTTTAACCCAGCTGGTGGTGCCCCAGGAGGTGGTTAGAATATCCCAGTTGCGTTTAGCATATTTATATGTATCAGTTGAGCTAGCCAGGGGATGCCCTGTGCTTCTTTGTTGTATCCAGTGGTTGGAGTCTCATAATTGTGTTCGTATGCTATACTGATGATATTACTGTGTTGTTTTGTTGGTTTTTAAACTGGGATATCTATTTTAAGTATCGCACTATTTTAAATTATATTGTTGTAAACCGTCGGGCCAAAAGCGAAAATTTTACCCGCTTTTTAGTAGCTTCCGCATGTGTTTGTATGTTTTATCTCTGATTTGAGCACGAGGCCTGACATGAGCAGCCAACTCAGCTGTCCCTGACGTTCACTGGATCAGGTATCTTTACCCCTGTAGAAATCCGGGAGATTAATTGGGTCACGTACTTCCTGCCCAAGATAGATCCCGCCTCAAAGGGTAAACCTAGTTGTTCTGGCCAAACCTACCCCTGTTGAAGAGCACTGTCAGTTGGTGATAAACTCCACATGGGATGATGTCTCTGCAAGGATGGATGATTTTGATGAATGGGTATACTTTCGTAAAGAGGTACGGATCAAAGATGTTTCAACTTGGCTCATATTGAAGAGCAGTTGTTGTTATGAGTAGAGACGGAGCAAGTCTCTGAACTGTTTGAGCGATGATCGCTCATCATGTACAAACTGTATGAGATGGAGGTGCAGAAAAGCATTGATGAGCAACAGGAACAACCAGTTCCTGAGACAGAGGATCAACTTCAACATAGTCCAGACCACTCTAGTTCCCGAACCTCTAGTTTTCATCCTTCCATACATAGTGGCCAAAGTGCAAGCATGCGTTTCTATATCCACTCCAAACCTAGATCTAGTGCGAATCTACTTCTTCTGACAGTCTTTACACTCACAACGAGGATCTTCTAAATTACTTACAGATGGTTGTATATAATGAAAGCAGAGAAGAGCGGATAGACTTTTTGGATTCAGAAAATAATGAAGATTCTTTCCACGACGGGTCACAACAAGTTTTTGTATCCAGTCCCAGCTACTATTCATGCTGACATTACGCTCGAAGCGATCGAAAAAGTTGTTGTTTCCTTGGATTCACGGATGGGTTCTATGGATTCAATAGTACAAGTTATTGATTCAAGGGTGAAATCCATGGATCACGACTTTCATATCTACAAGAGCGGCTTTTATGATAGGATGGAAATGGTGGCCGCCAACGTTACTTCTTCCCAAACATAGTTGAAGACCTGCCTAGTTCGTTAGCTGACTGAGCAGTACCAGTTTTCCAATGATCTTGACTTTGTTAAAATGTAGCTGGTAGAATTGGTTAATCACCTTAAGGAGACTGGTGATGCCAAAAAGGGGGAAGGAGGACAGAGCCATGGGTCTGAAGGAGGGCAAGGACTGAGCAGACAAGGGGAAGGTCCAAGCAGTACTAGGGGCAAAGGACCAAATTATAAAAGGGGAGAAGAAAGCGGTGGCTATAAGAGGAGACAATGGTTTTGAGAAAGGATGGACTTAGTTTTTTTTAAGGATCAAGTCGTTTGTAATAGTTTCATCTGTTAACTGTTCAATGGTAAATGAAAATCTATTTATGCGACCTAAATTGTGTCACCGACCAAAGTTTTGTCATCATCAAAAAGGAGAAAATTGTTAGAGAAAATTTCAGAAGTTTTGGTGATGAAAAATAAAAGAGATATAATCAAGACCAAAGGCATCAGATCTGGACGAAGCTTACACAGTTGGACGAAGAAACCAGATCGGAGCAAAGCCAAGCTGGTTAAGGAAAAATCAGATCAGCGTATTTCAAAATATACTCGATAAGGACAAACCAGCAAAGGTCTTTTGGTCAAGCTAGTCAAGGTCAAACAAGCTCAGGATATTGAGATGTGATGGTTTAGGAAAAACCAGCTGGGGACTAAGTCAATGCTGACACCAATTCTAATATGCTTAGCCGGACAAATATAATCAAGTTGAGAAAATTTGAAGAAATTGAGACAAAGAGCAGAAAAATAGTGGTTTAATATTAAGAGAACAGACCAGCTGCAGTGAAAAGTAGAATAACAGATTAGCTGGAAAAACAGTTAAGCCGAACCAGCTCGAAGCAGAATGACTTCACGAGTGGTTTAGTACGGAAGATATAAGCGTACAAAGAATGTTATCTAAATCAGTACAGATCAAATACATGAGCAGAATATTTCAAACAAGATTATATTTGATCAAACTCAGAACCCGATGTAGAAAATCATCTCCATGTTCAGAAACCAGATTGGTAGACCAACTGAAGTACTGGACAATGTAGCAAATTGAATTTCACAATGTTTGAAGCAACGAATAGACTGATGTGAGACATTTGAAATCTCTGCAGTGATTTGTAGTTGTTGGAACTACTTTGAGCAAAATTCAGATACGCAAAGATTGAGTTCAAACTAAAGACGGCGCAGAATTACCAAAAAGAGCAATGCATTTAATGGGCTGTACTTTAATCGTACAAGCATTTAAGGCGTCGCATGAAAATCAATTTGGATGCATACAACGTGTCTACTGGCTATATTTATTATCGTTGCATCCAAAGAGTATAAATAGAAGAGAAGAGAAGCTGAGAAGGGTGACGAAACACACAGTGACGAACTACAACGATATTAACACACAAGTTAATCAGCCCTTTACAAGCAAAAAGCAAAGTTCATTGTGAACCAGCTCACAGCAAGTGACACTCGCACAGATAGATTTATTCAATTCTTGTGTCACACACTCTTCTATACACACACTCTGTAGTGTCGAGCGATTATTGTAAATCATAAACAGAGAAGGTAGAGTGCTACAGTAGCACAACCAGCTCAGTGCTATTTCAGTGTGTTTTAGAACCAGATCGCGGGTTTGTGTTTGTGGTTGAGTACTAGGAGTTCTCGTAGATGCTGGTTGCGGGATCGGGTTTGTACAAAGGGTTGTATAATCAAATCTTATAGTGGATATCATTCCCATTGAGGAAGAAGGGGAGACGTAGGAGATATTGCTCCGAACTTCCAGAAACAAACTCTCGACTCCTGATCTTTTACTTTCTCGCATTTGTCTAAATTGTTCATTGTTTGAATCGTGTTCATTCCACATAAAAAAAAAATTATTACACGAGACAAACAGCAATCACTGAGAACCCTTAAAGCTGATAACTCTGTTGGAGGTTTGCGTCGAGTAATAAAATCCTTGAAACAAGCTTTAAAACAAAAATTTAGCAAAGGAGTTCATTCACCACCCCCCCGAACTCCCTGACTTGTTTTTGATCCTAACAAGTTGGTAGTAGCATCCTGTGTAGGCATGTGCTCTTTGCTATCTTCAGCTTGGATGAGAGCAGTTCGTAGTTATCAGACCAGTCGCGAGATGGGGAAAACAGCTTAGTAGTGATTAGCTCTGGGAGGCGCTGTGCAGCATTGCTAATGCGAACTGGAGTCTTAGCTGGATTCAGCTTAGGGATGTTCTGGTTGCTCTGAGCTGAATGTTAAGATCGTGAGTGTTGTGTTGCGTCGCTTAGGTATCATCTTAGGCTTAAGCTGGTAGTAGTGTCCTGTGTAGGCTAGTGTTTTTTGTTGTCTTCAACTTGGATGAGAGCAGTTCGTAGTTATCAGACCAGTCGCGAGCTGTTTCTGGGGAAAACATCTTAGGAGTGAGCAGCTTTGAGAGGTGCTATGCAGCGTGGCTGATGCGAACTGGAGTCTTAGCTGGATTCAGCTTCGGTATGTTCTGGTTGCTCTGAGTTGAATATTCAGATCGTAAGTGTTGTGCTGCGTCGCTTAGTGGTATCAGCTTAGGCCAGTGCTGTTTGTTGTTCTGAGAGTGTAATCTATGTGAGTGTGATCTGAGTAGCAAGTGTACTCTGTGTAAGTTTTCCTGAGGGTTTAAGCTGTCCTGAGGGTGTAAGCTGTCCATAGAGTGTAAGCTGTGTGAGCATGATCTGAGTAGCAAGCGTAATCTGTGTAAGCGGTCCTGAAGGTATAAGCTGTCCTGAGAGTGTAATATATGTGAGCGTGATCTGAGTAGCAAGAGTAATCTGTGTAAGCT
>KV016795.1:189541-202846 GCA_001598015.1 Dorcoceras hygrometricum
AGTTGGCTAGGTAATTTAATATGAAAGACTTAGGACCAGCAAAAAAGATCTAGGGATGCAAGTTCATCGATACATAAGTAACATAAAGATTTGGCTTTCCCAGAAAAATTATTTGAAAAAAGTCTTACACCGCTTCAACATGAAAGACAGTAAGACAATCTCAACCCCTCTTCCTGTTAAATTCAAGTTATCCTCTGACTCTGAGATGTGTCCTAGCAGTGAAGCAGAGATGATGGAGATGTCTCAAATACCGTACGCATCGGCAGTGGGGAATTTGATGTTCGATATGATTTGTACTAGATCAGACATTGTTGTTAGAGCAAATTTCAGAAGTTTTGGTGATGAAAAATAAAAGAGATATAATCAAGGACCAAAGGCACCAAGATCTGGACGAAACTTACACAGTTGGGCGTAAAAACCAGATCGGAGCAAAGCCAAGCTGGTTAAGGAAAAACCAGCTCAGTGCATTAAGGTATACTGGGTGAGGACAAACTAGCAAAGATATTTTGGTCAAGCTGGTCAATGTCAAACCAGCTTAGGATATTGAGATGTGCTAGTTTAGGAAAAACCAGCTAGGGACTAAGTCAATGCTGATACCAGTTCTAAGATGCCTAGCCGGATAAGGACAATGCAGTTGAGAAAATTAGAATAACTCAAAGCAGAGAGCATTGAGACGAAAAGTAGGAAACAATTGTCTTCAGTTAAAAGAACAGACCAGATGGAGCGAGAAGCAGAATAATAGATCAGTTAAGCCGAACCAGCTCGAAGTAGAATGACTTCACGAGTGGTCTAGTACTAAAGATGTAAACGTACAAAGAATGTTATCTAAATCAGTACAGATCAAAGACATGAGCAGAATATTTCATAACAGATTGATTTTATCAAGCTCAGAATTCGATCTAGAAAAGCAGCTCAATGTTTAGAAACCAGATCGGGAGACCAGCTGAGTATTGGAAAACGTAGAAAATTATATTTCGGAATGTTTGAAGCTAAGTACAGTCTGATGAGACATTTGACATCTCTGCAGTGATTTGTAGTTATTGGAACTACTTTGAGCTAAATTCAGATACACAGAGATTGAGTTCAAACTGAAGACGACGCAGATTTGCTAACAAGGGAAATGCATTTAATAGAGCTGAACTTTCATCATACAAGCATTTAAGGCTTTGCAGGAAATTAAATTTGGATGCATACAACGTGTCTACTGGCTACATTTATTATCGTTGCATCCAAAGAGTATAAATAAAAGAGAATATCAACTGTGAAGCAGTTACGAGGTTACGGACTACAACAAAATTATCAAGCACACAAGTTAACCAGCCCTTCACAGGCGACAATCAGAGTTCATATTGAACCAGCTCACATCAAGTGACACACGCACAGAGAGCTTTATTCAATTCTTGTGTCACATACTCTTCTATACACACACTATATAGTGCTGAGCGATCATTGTACATTATAAACAGATAGTGTAGAGTGCTAGAGTATCACAACCAGCTCAGTGCTGTTTCGGTGTATTTTTGAACCATATCGCGGGTCTGTTTTTGTGGTTGAGTGCTAGGAGTTCTCGTAGCTGCTGGTTGCGGGATCGGGCTTGTACAAAGGGTTGTATAAATCAAATATTCTAGTGGATATCCTTCCCATTGAGGAATAAGGGGAGACGTAGGAGATATTGCTCCGAACTTCCAAAAACAAACTCTCGACTCCTTATCTTTTACTCGCATTTGTATAAATTGTTCACTGTTTGAATCATGTTCTTTCCGCATAAAATTATTTTTATTACACGAGACAATCAACAATCACTAAGAACCTGTTGGATCTGTTTATACAGATCAGAACCTAAGTTTTGATTCGCACAAAATTTTCTATCATTGTACTAACGCTCTACGTGAAATGTGCAGCTTTCTTAGTCTGGAGTAGACATGAAGATATCCAAACTGGAATAGTGAGGGGACGCCTTAGCTGGACTGGTCGAATATATCTAGCTGGAACATTAAGGGGACGGCCAAGCTGGTTCAGTAGTTCACTTCTAGAATACAGGGAACACCAAGCTGGTTCACTAGCCTAGAGCAGGAGAAGCACGAAGATCAAGAGTAATAAGAGAGCAGAGAAGAAAAGAGCTCTGACCAGCTTAGCGCAATATACGAACCGGAATGGAGCAAAGATTATCAAGGCTAAACCAGCTCGAATAGTATATCTGCAGATGCTATCATTTCTACGAGCTGGTATACAGAACCAAGCTGGTTAAGGTCAAACCAGCTAAGCCAACAGAGCAGAAGTCGTCTGAGTTCAAGAGCAGAAGATGGACAAAACGACAAGCAAAGCTATTTGAACACACAACATCACGCAGACTAATTTTCATTGTTAAATTCGATTTTATTGTGTTTTCTTCTCAAAGTACAGTGCTCACGTGATAAAAGCCAAAAAGCCTGCAGACGCATTTATGGCCAAAGGATGCAAAGTACAAAAATATCAGAAGACTTTTCAAAAGGCTACTACTTTGTGTCCAACAGACAAATCTCCGCATCAGGCTATAAATATCTAAGAGCGCGCACAGATGAGAAGTATGATGAATTGCGGAGAGAGTGTTGTGCAAGTGCAGAACTGAAAACATAAAAATGCACAACACATAGCAGTGCTCGTCGCAAGTTTTCACACTCTGTGGCAGCTAGTGTGCAATCTGGTTCAGTGCTTAGGTGTGATCCAATGCATTGATGGGCTTAAAAGAACAATCAAGTCGACGACACAAGCTCTGGGAAGACATCGGCAAATTATCTCGGGCAGGAGCACTTCCCAGTGTGTGAGATTTTATCTTTGATAGATTGAGCATGCACTGTAATCTCACTCACGATTCACTCATATATCTGAGTGAAACAGAAAAATGAGTGAATCAAAATCAAAACTTTCCATTGTAGTCTTTGGACAGAGACGTTAAACAAGTCTAGTTGTCTTTCGCACTGAGACGTTAAAGAAGTGTCTGTAGCCTTTCTCACTAAGGCATTAAATAAGTGATTTTAGACACACAGCTTGCGGGCTTAGTGTGCAGTGGTGGTTTCTAGGAGTTCTTGCGGCTGCTGGTCGTATGAGTGGGTTGCAGCGAAGGGTCGCTGTAATTAAAGCCTTCTAGTGGATCCTTCCCGATTGCGAAAGAAGGGGAGACGTAGGAGATTGAGCTCCGAACTTCCATAAAAAAATTGCAGCGTATTTCTTTATTGCTTACTGCATTTACATTCACCCATTGCATATCTGTTTACTATGCATAAAACCGTAAATGAGCTTTTGAATATAAGAGTTTAGTTTGAGTTATTTCCGCATGATTTTAATTCATTACTCAATCTGTATCTCGGTGCATTAATATTCAAGAACACTGAGCAATTGTAGCTCAAGATTTGAAGAACCAGATCGTTTGTGTTAAACCAGCTCGCAGAGCTGCTGGTAATCCGGACCAGCTCGCAGAGCTGTTGGTCCAGCTTCACATCAATCTGGTTTCGCAGTTGCGTGCTGTTTTTCAACTCAATAAATTTTTAAAATGCACGTAACTTATGGGTTTGGTGTTTAGGCTATGTGAAAGCCGACGTGAGTTATGGCAAAGCTCATGAACACCCCCGAATTTCGATCCTAACAATTGGTCACAGCACTTTTGCGATCTGGTACCCTATATGTTGGGACCAACAGAACCCTTCAAGCTGGTAACTCGGCTGGAGGTTTGTGTTGAGCAATAAAATCCTTTGAAACAATTTTTAAAACAAAAATTATCAAAGGAGTTCATTCATCCCCCCCCCCCAACTCTGAACTCCCGAGATTATTTTTCGATCCTAACAAGTGGTATCAGAGCTCTGTTTCTCAGTTTTTGAGTAATTTATTCATTTATATTTATTAAAAATGTTGATATCTCACAATAGGATTCCTATGTTTTCAAAGGAGGAATACGACGTCTGGAAGATCCGGAAGCAGGCGCACCTAGCAGCACAAGATGACGACATGTGGTTCGTGATAAGTAACGGACCAATGCAAATAATGAAAATGAAGACTGCTGTGGCGATAACTGACGATGCACCTCAGTGGATCAAGAAACCTAGACTGGAGTGGACCTCTGAGGACAAGAGGAAAGCAAATCTGGATAATGTTGCTAAGGAGATATTGTACAAGATGCTAGAAAACAACATGTTTAGCAAGATCCAGACATGCACGACTGTGAAAGATCTAGGAAAATTGACCCAGATTTGCGAGGTCAATGAAGAAACTAAAGAGAACAAGTTGACTGTAGCCTTGCAAAAATTTTTGAACTGATCAAGATGAATCCCGAGGAGACTATGGCTGAATTGGATGAACGGTTTAGTTCATTGGTGATTGAGCTAGCCAGACTGGGGAAACACTACAACAACAGGGAGTTGGCCCTGAAAGTTTTGCGAGAACTTCCCAATGAGTGGGATGTAAAAACAATGGCTATGCGGGAGTCAAAAGACTTGAATAAAATGGAGTTTCACGACATGTTCTCCAATCTGAAGGCCTACGAGTTCGAGCTGGAGACGAGAGCAGAGTCTGAGCCGTCCACTTCGCAATCAACCAAAGCTCTTGCTGCTACAATCCAGAACAACGTCCATTTTCTACAAGTAGCAGATCGGCAGAGGAGATGAGCAAGGATGCCATGGCTTTGTTCATCAAGAAATTCGGAAAATTTATGCGGAAGCATAATACTAAACCCTCTTCTTTTGATTCTCCCAAGAAAATTGTTAACCCCCCGTCTGATGATAAATGCTATAACTGTCCAGGTCACTTCATGGCTGATTACAGGAAGCCAAGGAGAGAAGCAAAGAAGTGACCAGATTGCAGTGCCACCAAAGACCATTAAGGATTGATACGTGAGGTACCCGTCTAGAGAAAGGAGAAGAAGCTCTACCGAAAGGGGAGAACCGAGAAAGCAATGGTTGCTGAGGAGAATAAGAGTGCTTGGGATGACTCAAATTAAGAGGAATCTAGCTCTGGAACCTCCTCATCTAGCGAAAGCGAAGATGAAGTACAGTGTATCATGGCCGATGACATTGAGGAGGTATTTGATTTTTCTAGTCCTGAATTCACACGTGAGGACCTTGTTACCACTTTAAATTAAATTGTTCTAGAATACAAGAAGATTTATAAATAATTCGAGGATTTTAAAGCCAAAAGAGAGAGTTGTGCAACAAATACTGAGCTAGTTAGCTCAAGAGATATGCAAGCTGCTCTAAGTAAGCTTGAAAGTGAGAATGAAAATTTGAGAAGCAGGTCCGAGGAGATGCTCTGTGAAAACCAGTGGCTGGCTGGTATAATAAGCTCCTGGACCAAATCTTCTACTTCGTTACAAAAAATGCATGGAGCTACAAATCCATCTGGTGACCAAATCGGATTAAGGTGTAATAGCGTTGAAGGTAGTACAGCAGAAACCAGTAGCACTTCAAGGCTGGAACGGACAAAGTTTAAAACAATGAACTTTGTAAAATCTATCATGGGACAGGCTGAAGAGGCACAATCTGCTAAAATAATGATATCAGCTGAGCCTATGATCTGGAAAGGAAGATTTTGTGGGCTGGGGTATACTGCTCTTGAGAAGTCCCGAGAGAGCTGGCGAAACAAAAGAATTGCACAGATGCGGGGTAAACCCAAATCTGGTGGTATAAAACAAGTACAGCCCTCTCGAACTTCGATGAAGGATAGGGAATACAGGCCTCCATATTGAAAGCCCAGAACGAATGGCTCGTATGCTGCATATCAAGCTCCATCTAGATCAAAGAACACACACGGGGCACACAAGTCCTTTGATCCACACACCGGTAAATGGGTCAAGATTATCCAAGTGTGGGTCCCGAAAGGTCTAATCAAACCTGGACCCAAATGAATCAAACAGTACCAATATTTTGATTTATTATTACAGGTACAACATGTTTCAAGATTGGAGCAATCAACGTGGTATCTGGACAGTGGATGTGCAAGGAATATGACTGGAGATGCTAAACTGCTCACAGATATCAAATCTTGCAACGGACCCAATATCACCTTTGGTGAAAACTCTAACGGTAACACTGTGGATAAGGAAGCTTACCCATGGTAATTTTACTGTAAACAATGTTCTCCTGGTTGAAAACTTGTGCTACAACTTGATAAGTATCAGTCAGTTTTGCGACAGTAATTACTCTGTTAAATTTCAAAAGCACACATGCACAGTTTTGAATCCGAAAGGTCTGATCGTGCAGATAGGATATCGATCTGGTAACACCTACAAAGTAGACTGCTCAAATCAACCGCATACAGAACAAACTTGCCTAGTAGCTGACTCTTCGAAGAGCTGGCTATGGGATCAGCGGATGAACCATATTAATTTCAAAACTATTGACAATCTGAGTAAGTGTGATCTGGTTGATTGCTTGCCCAAGCTAAAAGTTTCAAAAGATAAGATTTGCTATGCCTTTTAGTTGGGTAAAAATTTAAAATCTACTTTCAAAACAAGAGGCAGTGATAAAACCTCACGTAAGCTGGATCTTTTACACATGGATATTTTGTGTCCAATACCCGTAACCAGTTTAGGGGGAATGAAATACACCCTTGTAGTGGTTTATAATTTTTCAAATTTACATGGGTGTTGTTTTTAAATCAAAAGATCAAACTGTCGACCAGCTGATCAAGCTCTTAAAACGATTACAAAATGAGCAATCTTACAATGTCAACCAGATTAGGAGCGATAGAGGAACAGAGTTTTTAAATTTTAAAATATGCTCCTATCTGGATGACATTGGAATCAAACGTGAGTTTAGTGCAGCCAGAACACCTCAGAAGAATGAGTTATCAGAGCGTCAAAATCGAACTTTAAAAGAGGCTGCAAAACTATGATTGTTGATTCCGATATTTCGAATAAATTTTGGGCTGAAGTGGTAAACACCGCTTGCTATACTCAAAACAGATCGATGATAAACAAACGACATGGAGTTACCCCATATGAGATCTGGAATGAAAAGAAACCTGACATTTCATATTTCAGGGTGTTTGGATGCAGATGTTTTATCCATATTAATGGTAAAACATATTTAAGAGCCTTTGATGCTAAATCTGATGCAGGTATCTTTCTGGGATACTCAGCTGTAAGTAGAGCATATCGAGTCTTCAATGACAAGACACTATCTGTCGAAGGATCAGCGCATGTGGTGTTTGATGAAACCAGTTTTAGATCAACATCAGCGTCAAAGCTAAATGATCTGTGCACTCGTCTGGAATGTACTAATCTTGAGGAATCAAGTGATGACAAGGCACGTAATAGATGTCAAGCTGATGACCAGCACGCACTGGACAAGCCAATTTCCAACGCAGACATACAAGATATTGAGCAAGCTGGTCCGGATCATGATCAAGCTGGTAGAGATCATGTAACGCCTAGAAAATTTAGCTCTAATTGGGATCTATGCATGCCTTACCCTTGGTATTATTTCCTCCTGTTTTCAATTATTTTTCTGTTTATGCTTTAATTATTTTATCTTATTTTATGCCGAGCTATTCTTTTTAGAATTTTAGCATAGGTGCTACGGAACCGGATCGGAGACGATGGGAACACCAAGGTAAAGAATTTTTTTATTAAAATAATTTTAAAAGAAACTGCCCAAGTTATTGAAAAAAGGGGGGAGGGGGGGTTCTGTTAAAATTCTTAAAAATTGATTGTCCTTTTTTTAAATCAGTTTTTATTTCCCCAAAATATTTACCCAATATTTTATCTAGATGTTTCAAAATTTAAATAAGGTAAGAGATAAAATTTTAGTTATAAAAACTACCTAAATCTAGCCAAATGATTTAATCAAATCTTTAACCCGATTTTCTTCCTATTAAAAGCCCGAGCCTTCACGATACACAACACACACGCACGCATATTCTCTCAAAAACTTCTCCCGAGACCTATTTCCCCTGTAATCGCCATCCCCTTTTTCCCCTCTCTTCCCCGGCGATTGTGGTAACTTTCCAGCCAAGCAACGGCGGTTCCCGGCATCCTCCACTTCGACTAATCTCCACAAGCGCCTGTCATAAGTTCTTCGATGTCAAGGCAAGTACAAAATTTTCGTTTGAATGCACCAATTAGACATATTACTGTGCATGCTTGAATTCTTCTATTTCACCTATTATTTTCCGAGTTTAAATCTGAAATTAAAGTTATGTGACGTATACCTTCGATTTTGAAACCCGACAAGGCTGTACCTAGGATTCTAGAGCTAAAGCTGTAAGCTACCTTACGTAACCTGAGTTTCGTCGACTGTTCTTCCCCTTTTGAGCTGTAATCTGTTCTCTGTGATTTTTGTTTATGATCGGTTGTCACTGTTTGGACCGTAACATTGTTTCTGCATAATCTAAACCCCCAAGATGTTCTATTTCCCGTAAGTTGTTGTCTTTGTAAACTTCCCTCCTTTTTGAGCCTAAGTTTTGTCTCCGTAAGCTGTTCTGTTTCCCGTAGCTGTTGTCTTCTTAAGCTGTTCTAGTTCCCGTAAGTTGTTCTATTACCCGTAAGCTGTTTCCCCAAGTCTAAGCTGTTCGACCGCATCCTAAGCTGATTTCTTATTCTAAGCCGATTTTTGTTCTAGTCTGGGTTACTGTTCTAATCTGGTAGACCACCCTAAGATGTTTGACACTCCGTAAGCTATTTGACTCTCCGTAAGCCATTTGAATGAAAGCTGTTAGACCCCCGTAAGCTGAGTAACCCCTGTGAGCTGAGTAGTAGACCTAAGTTGTTCCGTGCTGCGAACCGGTTGTGTACCCGAAACTGATCGAGCGCTCTGAGCTATTTTCAGTGCTTGGTCTGATCTGAAGCCCTGAGCTGATCTGGGCGGGCGAGCGGACCTGTGTGCTCTAAGTGATCGAGTGCTCTAAGCCAGTTCCCGGGCACGATCCAGATTAAAGCCTCGAGCTCGTCTGGCTATATGTTTAGTTTTACGTAAGCTTATTTTATTCTTCGAGATGATCAGTGCAAGCTGCTCTGCGTGTCCAGGGTAAATCGAGTTCTAGGAGCAGCCTGTTGTCGTGAGAAGATTTTAGAAAGGTGTCTATTTTAAAGATATCTTGATGCATAACCTTGAGTTCAGATTTCTGCAAATTTTTACGTAGCTTTAAAGGAAGAAAATTTTTATTTTCGAAGTTAAGATTTTATGAGTCAGAAAACTGAATAGGAGAGGAAACATTTTGAATGAAGGGACTTGATTGTGGTTAAATTTTATACGAATATTCTGAGTTGGAAGACGTTCCGAGGAGACATGCCAAACTATGGGTATAGAGAGTCGGGAGATGTTCCCGAGGAGACTTGCCAAACTATGGGTATAGAGAGTCGGGAGATGTTCCCGAGGAGACTTGCCAAACTATGGGTATAGAGAGTCGGGAGACGTTCCCGAGGAGGCTTGCCAAGACTTAATGGGTAAGGACCAGTTTAGGCTGGGGAGTTGTACCCAATATTTTTATGCACCATGGTACCAAAGAGTTTGATCAGGTGAAACACTTATACTATGACCACATTCAGGAAACGGATTTCACCTAAACTGCTGCTATTTTCGCAAGCTGAATGTTTCTGCATGCGTTTTAATTAAACTGTTGTAACTGTTTTAAATGGTTTCAGATTACCGCTTCTTTCGCCTCAGCTTTGAAGTTATTTCAGTACACATATTTTATGCTTGTGCCTGTATTATGTATACTTTGCTACTGCTCAGTTTTATACTTTTTGAGCCCCTAGGCTCACTACGTTTGATTGGTGCAGATGACGTTGAGGCAGATCAGGCCGAGAGGTAGGAATCCTAAGATGGCAGCGATCGGTTGGCACAATCCAGTGACCCGGGCTCTTCTGTAGCGTTGAGTTTTTTTGAGTTTTAAATTCTGTTTCTTTTAACTGCTCCGCAAGCTGTTTCGATGAGTCATACTCCAGCCTTGAGCTGTTATTTTGGATAGATACTTTGTTTTAAATGTTGATTTTTGGGATTTTAGCTTGAGTTTTTACAGTTGAAAAATAATTCGGTTTGAGCCAGTGCGATACTTCATTATTCGCATTTCAGTTTCTATGTGTTCTTTAGATTTTCAGCTTTCAACTTGCTTTAAAAAAAATTCTCTTCCGATTTTTTTCTTCCGCACAAACTTTAAAGGAAAATAAGTTTAAGAAAATTAAGGGTTTTTCAGATCATTCACCAGCTGATACGATATACATAACAAGTGACCCTACAACAAGTGGTATTCCAGTGGATCTAGCTGGGACGCAGGGGGAACAGCACGAACCGCCTACCTCATACAGACCAAGTCTTTGGCGGAATAGAAATCATCCACCCGAGCTTGTCATTGGTAATCCTACTGCACCGGTTAGGACACGAGGCCTGATTATAAACGAATATTTTAATTTCGCTTTCATATCGCATAGAGAGCCTACGAAATTAGAAGAGGCCTTAGCAGACCCAAGCTGGATAAAGGCAATGCAATAAGAACTAGGGCAATTCGAACGTAGCAAAGTATGGCATCTAGTTCCTAGACCTGAGGATCAAAACGTTATAGGTACTAAATGGGTCTTTAGGAATAAGTTAGATGAACAAGGAAATGTAGTTTGAAACAAAGCCAGACTGGTAGCGCAAGGATATAGGCCAGAATAAGGAATAGATTTTGAAGAATCCTTCGTGCCTGTAGCCCGACTAGAAGCCATTAGAATCTTTCTTGCATATGCATCATTCAAGAATTTCAAAGTTTATCAGACGAATGTCAAGATTTCATTCTTAAATGGCATCCTGAATGAGGAAGTGTATGTTACACAACTTCCTGGCTTTGTTGATCATACCAGACAAGATTTTGTGTACAAGCTTGATAAACCGTTGTATGGTCTGAAAAGAGCTCCCAGAGCTTGGTATGATACTCTGTCCAAGGTCTTAATAGATCGTGACTTTATCATTGGATCTGTTGATAAGACACTGTTTAAATTTGTGAAAAATGATCATGACTTGTTAGTACAGATATATGTTGATGACATTATATTCGGTTCTACTAACTCCAATCTTTGCAACAAATTCTCCAAGCTCATGCAATATAAATTCGAGATGAGCATGATGGGGGAGCTGAAGTTTTTCCTAGGACTATAAGCAAAGAATCTTGAGGATGGAATATTCATCAGTCAAGCAAAATATACCAAAGAACTTATCAAGCAACTGCCACTCCCATGAGTGCCTCCATCTGGACAAAGACAAAGCTGGAATTGTCGTTGAGGTAACCATGAAAGTGGATGATTGGTTCGCTTTTATACCTCACCGCAAGCAGACCAGACATTAAGTTTTTGGTCTGTATGTGTGCAAGGTTTCAAGCTGATCCAAAACAATCACACTGCATGGCAGTTAAACACATTTTAAAATATCTGAAAGGTACACAGAACGTGGGTCTTTGGTATCCCAAAGACTCAAGCTTAAATTTAATTGGCTATAGTGATGCAGATTATGCAGGGTGTAAGATTGATCGGCGCCGTACAAGTGGAACTTGTCAATTCTTGGGTGATCGACTAATTTCATGGCTTAGCAAGAAACAGACATCAATTTCCACATCCACCGCTGAGTCAGATTACCTAGCAGCTTGTTGCTCTCAAATGCTATGGATTCAACAACAACTTCGGGACTATGGCATTTATGCACCGGAAGCACCCATCTTTTACGACGACACTAGTGCAATCGCGGTTACTCAAAACCCCGAGCTGCATTCCAGAACCGAGCAAATTGACATACGACATCACTTAATCAGAGACCATGTCCAAAAGAAAGATGTTCGGGTAGAGCATGTACCAACAGATCGGCAAGTAGCTGATATCTTCACGAAGCCTCTGCCGGACGCTATGTTTTCTTACTTTAGAAACATTTTTATGTCTCTTGGATATGTCGTGATTATGTTCCGCATGCATACATTCAATGGGAACAATTTAACTCAAACAGATAACTCAAAGGTCCGTTGTTTGTCTTCGAGCTGGTATGCTATCTGGCCCAGCTTGGGGCATGTACAGCGTGATGTTATCATGGTGTTTGAGTCATTTGTTTCTGTGCTGGTATTGTTAGAGTAGATGCCCAACTAGCCAACGTGTGGCGTGTGGGTTTTATAGACTCTTGTACAAACAGTCTTTATATATATGATATTCGCATTTACTTATATGGCGTTCTTTACTTTCATTATGTGTGTAATGATTTACAATTGCGTTGAGTAAAGACCTAGAATGCACTAAAGCGTATGTTAGATGTGATAGTGGGTATGACGGCTATCATGAAACACATCTAATAGTCGTTGTGTATTCTGAACATGTTCCTAGTCGATTGGGCCGTCAAAATGAGGATAAGGCCGCCCGAGTTCGAGACTAGTATCTGCGATGCGAAGTACCATGTTTCATTGGTAGGGAACATTGTGATGTTCTGAGCATGCAGATAGATAGTGACCTGGTGATCTATCGAACTACCCTCCTTCGGACTTTCCAAGTGGTTACCATTTGTCGAGTGGATAAGTCCGAGGTCTTGGTTGTACTGATTAGTCCTCACGACTCGAAACGTCATTGAGACTCTACATGATAGGCGTCTCACTTTGACCCGTTTTCCAACTCTCTTGGGGTCATAAGGCGTCGGGATTGGGTGAGACCCCGATGCATGTAGGAGTCGATGCATTGTTGTCGAGGATTCACCGCTCGCAGACATGCGTGGATATCCTATGCTATCTGAGGGGATAATAGTGTGTAAATCTCTGGCCAGAGTACTAGAAGTGTATTAGGTAAATGTGTTTACCTAGTTACACTCGCGGTGTCACTATTCGATCTCCAAGATGTATGCATAGATATCGGATCTATAGCGACTCTCGATTTACCAATGGTCGTTGATCTGACCGGGATATATGGATTGAAAGGACCGTACCGTACGCTAACCACGACCAACTGGTTCTTGCAGGCACTATCAGTGATACCTAGGGGATCATGGGGCGATGATGCTAGACGCTTTACCATGATCCGTTGGGCAGGTCCGGAATTGTGATTCCTGAGCCACAATGGTTGTGGGCCCACAGCTAGCTGTATCCCAACCATTGAGGGTCACACAAGTACTAGATTCGAGATTCTCGCACGGATACTCAGCTCAATGTGTTGAGCATGAGAAGAGGATTTTGGGAAGTGCGACTTCCTAAAAGTCAACAGGGGTCAAACCGAGGTTTCCCGCTGTTGAGGGGCAAAACGGTCATTTTGCACTGGGGTTCTGAAAAATGGTTTTCAGATCATATTATCAGTTTTGGAAACTGAATTGATCGGTCTGATCTGATCGGCGATCGGAGTTA
>KV016795.1:224280-237949 GCA_001598015.1 Dorcoceras hygrometricum
CAATCTCTCCCTTTTTGATTTACACAAAACCTTAAATAAACAATGCATGTTCTAACAATTCTCTCCCTTTTTGTGGGAATCAAAAAGAGAGTGAACTGCTGGTCTTCCCGATAATTAAAACAAAAAGCTCTTCCTAACTGTTACAACAAAAACAATGTAACAGCAGGAGTTTTAATCTTTGAAAAACAAAACAGCTTTGGGAAGCACCATATGCAACAGTATATGATTTTCAAAAGCGAAACTGATGCATAACTCAAAATTATAAAAGACAGTGACGCCACTATCCCTGTCTTTTATAACATGAGCTCAAATCATTTTAAAAGCAAAATTTTGGACATCAGCTGGAATCCGCAAAACAGAACATTTTAAAAAAATCAGAGCACACAAATATTTCAAATGAACAAGTGCTACTGAGTTACTTAAATATATGAAGAACCAGTACAGATAAGAGCTCAGATTTTTCTTTCTTCTATCTCGTCCCATGTGCTTGTCACTGAGCCTCGCTCAAGTGATCTTACAGCACAACGAAAATAGAATATTGGCATCTGCACGGGACTCGCGCATCCCGTCAGTTCATCAAGCGAAAAACCGGTTCTATATTAAAACAGATAAACTGGCCTTCATAAATAAGCTTACACAGTTGGACGTAGAAACCAGATCCGAGAAAAGGCAAGCTGGTTAAGGAAAAACCTGCTCAGCGTATTCGTATAAATTGGGTGTGGACAAACCAGCAAAGGTATTTTGGTCAAGCTGGTCAAGGTCAAACAATCTTAGGATATTGAGATGTGCTGGTTTAGGAAAAACTAGTTGGGGACTAAGTCAATGCTGATACCAGTTCTAAGATGCCTAGCCGGATAAGGACAATGCAGTTGAGAAAATTCGAAGAACTCAAAGCAGAGATAATTGAGACGAAAAGCAGAAAAACAGTGGTCTTTAGTTAAGAGAATAGACCAGCTAGAGAGAGAAGTAGAATAACAGATCAGCTGGAATATCAGTTAAGCCAAACCAGCTCGAAGCAGGATGACTTCACGAGTGGTCTAGTAGTGAAGATGTAAGCGTACAAAATGTTATCTGAATCAGTACAGATCAAAGAAATGAGAAGAATATTTCAAAACAGATTAGATTTGATCAAGCTCAGCATTCGATCTACAAAAGCATCTCAATGTTCAGAAACCAGATCGGGAGAACAGCTGAGTACTGGACAACGTAGCAAATTAAATTTCGGAATGTTTGAAGCTAAGTACAGTCTGATATGATATATTTGACATCTCTACAGTGATTTTTAGTTGTTGAACTACTTTGAGCTAAATTCAGATACACAGAGATTTAGTGTCAAACTGAAGACGGCGCGGAGTTGCTAAAAAGGGCAATGCATTTAATGGAGCTGTTCTTTGATCGTACAAGAATTTAAGGCGTAACAGGAAACTCAATTTGGATGCATGCAACATGTCTACTGGCTATATTTATTACCGTTGCATCCAAAGATTTTAAATAGAATAGAATATCAGGTGAAGCAGTTACGAGGTTACGGACTACAAAAAAATTATCAAACACACAAGTTAACCAGACCTTCACAAGTGAAAAGCAGAGTTCATATTAATCCATCTCACATCCAGTGACACACGCACAAAGAGCTTTATTCAATTCTTGTGTCACTTACTCTTCTATACACACACTATGTAGTGTTGAGCGATCATTGTACATTATAAACAGAGAGTGTAGAGTGCTAGAGTAGCACAACTAGCTCAGTGCTGTTTCAGTGTATTTTCGAACCAGATCACGGGTCTGTGTTCGTGGTTGAGTGCTAGGAGTTCTCGTAGCTGCTGGTTACGGGATCGGGTTTGTACAAAGGGTTGTATAAATCAAATCTTCTGGTGGATATCCTTCCCATTGAGAAAGAAGGGGAGACATAGGAGATATTGCTCCGAACTTCCATAAAAAAACTCTTGACTCCTTATCTTTTACTTTCTCGCATTTTCTAAATTGCTCACTGTTTGAATCATATTCTTTTCGCATAAAATTTTTTTTATTACACGAGACAAACAGCAATCCCTGAGAACCCTTCAAGCTGGTAACTCGGCTGGAGTTTTGCGTCGAGCAATAAAATCCTTTGAAACAAGCTTTAAAACAAAAATTTGCAAAGGAGTTCATTCACCCCCATCTCCCCTCTCTGAACCCAATCTTGTTTTTCGATCCTAACAATTGCACAAGCAGTGGGAGAAATTAGTCGGTACATGGCGAATCCTTGACGAGAGAATTAGAGCACGGTTAAGAGGATCCTTAGATACATTAACGGTTCCTCAAATACTGGATTATGTTTTGGAGGATCGGATTTGACACTTAAGAGCTTATTGATTCAAATTATGCAGGTGATCCTGATAAGAGAAAATATACTAATGGTTAAGCGTTTAAACTTGCAGGAGGTGCAGTAAGCTGGGTTTCCAAACTGCAAACAGTTGTGGCTTTATCTACAACAGATTCAGAATACATTGCAGCAACTCAAGCTTGTAAGGACGCTACCTGGATTCAAAGGTTGTTGGAGGAACTTGGGCAAAAACAAGAGAGAATTATTTTGTTTTGTGATAGTCATAGTGCCTTGCACATTGCAAGGAATCCAGCCATTCATTCCAGGACTAAACACATTGGAGTACAATTCACTTTGTGAGGGAAGTAGTAGAGAACGAAAGTGTGGATATGCAGAAGATCCATATAAAGGACAACATGGCTGATTATCTGACCACGCCACTGAATGCTGATAAGTTCGAGTGGTGTAGATCCTCATGTGGCCTAGCAAAAACGTAAGCAACAGGAAATGACAATTAAAAGGATTTGTGGAGATATTCTTGATTCTCAATCAAATATGCCATTGGGAGAAATATTCAGCATGTGGCAGATTTGCACTTAATGCATGTATGCCAAGTAGTCACCAAAGTCACAAATTTCAAAAGGAAAATTTGCTTTCAATTCTTCCTTCTTTCATTATATATATATTTATATATATTTAAGTACATAAATATATATATATATATATTGTATTGCATTCTATAATACTTATGAGATAGGTTTCTCCTGTATTAGGAGAGTGTTTTTCTCCTTTGGAAACACAGTGAGATGGTGTAATTCTCAAAATATTATAGTGGTATATTTCATCTTGCCCGTGGTTTTTTACCATAATAATTTTTTAGGGGCTTTCCACGTAAAACTTTTAGTGTCCATTTTTATTCTCCAATTTGATATTTCTATCTCGAGGTGCCCCACTTGGGACCAACAATGGATTGTGTTAGTAAAGAATTGGTAGGTTGATTACTTGAGGAATGTTATTTTAATTTTTGTTTTCTACCCTATAAATTCCATTAATTCTTCGTTCCAAAATCATATGAAAAAAATGAATCATCTCTTCTATAAAAATAAAACATAGAAGTGGTTAAGGAGTGTTTATCCTTATAAAAAATAGGATTTATGAGATTAGTGAATTTGTGTTCTCGATTTACTAGTCTTCTTTGTTATAATAAAGAAGTGATCTTCTTTAGAATTTTGAGTGGACATAACCACTATAAATATTGGTGTTCATCTTATTCAATTATGAGTTACATTTTTACGATATTTTTTTGAAATGCTACCTCAAGTTCATGTTAATTTTCCCAACAGGTGCCATTCGAATGAAGGCAATTGGCACCCGTGTATATCCGGTGAGTCCCAAAGTATGTCACTTCATTTCCTAGTGCTTTTAGTTCATTACTTTGGTTTGGTTTTGTCAGGACCGGTGCACAAACAGAGACAAGACACTCAAATCACAACTACGGAAGCACTAAAAGTGATTAAAATTTTTCGCTTTGGCCTGACTTTGCAAATCATAACTTAAAATACACTGATACTTAAAATACAGGTTTACAAGCAACCTCAACTGGTACAACAACAACAAATACAGCAAGCACCAACATACAAGCCAACAGAAATCCAAATCTTAATACAACAGAGGCACGGGGCATTCCCCGGCGACTACTCCAACATACATATATATAATAGATATATAACTGGGATACTCTAATCAACCTCTGGGGGCATCACCAGCTGACTCACCTCCATGGCCAGCTGAAAAACCTGGAAAACCTGAATGTACACGACAAACAAAACAGCCCCAAAGGGACGGGGTCAAACCCAGTACAAAGAGCAACAAAGTACAGCAAACAGATAACGCGTGACGTAAAAGATATGAAATGCATGAGAAACAAGGTAAACTACGGCTCACAACACTGCTGAACGACTGCTAGGAAAACAGAGAGATCAAAGGGGCTCGAGAAGCAGCTCACAGCTGGAAGTACAACACGCAGGGCAGCTCAGCAGCTAGATATCAACAGGAATTAGCCACAAGGCATGAGAGAGCGTGGTAGCTATCCACTCGTCTCTACAAGCTGTACCAAGAGCGGGACAGTACAGCTCAACCTGCGGGCGCCAAGCTCATGAGAGCATGGTAGCTATCAACTCGTCTGATAGAGGAAATGGCCCGAACAGCAGGGAGGAGAGGAGCACAGGTTTTAACCGTTCGTCCTCGCAAACCAGCCGAACACTACCTGGTACAGATAGCTTAGCACAAATACAAGGGCTAACGAGAGAAAGCGAGCTCATGCGACATATGTGTATGCCAAATACAGCATGTACAGAACACAACACAGGTGCAAACAGTAGCAGATAATCACAGGCATACACCAGCTCAGTATAACAGGACACAACCAAGTACGTACAGGCTTATCTCAAGGCTGTAACAATAGTTTTGATTCATACCTTAGCTTCTGCTACAATTATCACAATCGGGGTACCGGACAACGTAGCTCTGCAACCTGTCGAAAGCACTACCTGAACGGAAGAACCAATCGATCGTAATACGAACCGACAGAAAATGTTAGGACCGAAAATAGATAGGAAATTAATGCAAGCAAGCGCTGCTACAGATAAATAAAAATTTTGCGCTGCTATTATGAGGTGCAATACCTCGGGTTCTTGAAAATAAAACAAAGCACCGGAGACAGATCTGGTATGTAATAAAAACATGCGGAAAACACCATAATGAATCCTAATTTTAAAACTCAATGCAAATAGATTTATTTAAACAGAAATCTATTCGACTGTGCAAGTGTGTGATTTGATGCGTGCGTGCTAATGTAAAATGCATATGCCGAATACCGTAAATAACAGAATACAATACACTGATATTTGTTTCTGGAAGTTCAGAGCTCAATCTCCTACATCTCCCCTTCTTCCTTCTTCAGGAAGGTTCCATTAGAAGATGAGCACCGAGCCTCGCTCCAGGTGAACTCATATCCTCAACAAATGCACACCAGCCGCAACTGTGTGTCTAACTAAACAGGAACTTGTTTAACGTCTCTGTTCAAAGACTACATACACAGAGTTTAACATCTTCGTGCTTGGACTGGATCTGATTTTTGTTTGTGATTCACTCGCTAAACAATTTCGCACATCTCTCAAAATATGCGAGTGAATCTGTGTGTGTGAGATTTTACAGTGTATCGCTCAACTCTCAAATGATAAATCTCACACACTGGGAAATGCTCCTAAAAGAGCTGATTAGAACTCAGCAGTCGACGTCGTTGTAAGCTCCTCTCTAATGGTGGTCGACTGCTTCGTTCTTCTATTTTCTTCATCTGTTTTTGCACTGTGCGTTGAATAATTCATCAAAATCACTTATCTTCAACAGCGCTTCTTGTATTTATATTGTATTCAAATTTCTTCCCGTTGGACACAAGTTTTCTTCCGTTCAAATATGTTCTTGAAGTACCGACAGGGATTGTCCTTGTGTCCTTTTCTTTTGCAGGCTTTTTGTCGTCTTTCGATTTGGCTTATATGTTCCAGCAGCTGATCTATACCAACAGCTGATTATTCCATCAGCTGATTAAGCTCAGCAGTTGACTACTGATTAGTCAACTGCTTCGCTTCTTTGTGTTCAACTACAGATCAACAACTGAATGCTTGCAACGGCTGATTGATCTGTTATTTTCGCTACGTCTGGTTTTTCTTTAGCGCAACGTCTGCTTCAAACTCTTCTTTGCGCTACAGCTGATTTAAACATCTTTGTCTTCGAGCAACTACTGAATCATATTCTGTCAACGACTGATTACATTATCCACTGTAGCTTGCGACTGATTTACTGTAGCTTGCGACTGATTCACTATAGCTTGCTGCTGAATTACTGTAGCCATCGTCTGAATTGTTCTTCTTCGACATCTGATCATCAGTTGTTGTCTTCTTCGCATTACAACACTAAGCTGAGAGTTTTGTCTTCGACTGATTGTTTGCAACTGATGACTGCTTGCAACAGCTTATTGCATCTTCTGTTTAGCGCTACGGCTGATTCATTTTTGCAACAGCTAATTGACGTCTTCTCGCACCAGCTGGTCTTTCTTCTTCTTAACGCAACAGCTGGTCCATAGCGTTCCAGCTGGTTCTTAGTGTTCCTGCTGGTTCAACTTATTGCTCCAGCTGGTCCATCTTCTCCTTAGCGCTCCAGCTGGTTCTTATCATTCCAGCTGGTTCATCTTACACTTTTAACGCACCGGCTGGTCCAGCTTGGTCCTTTAACGTTCCAGCTGGTCCATCTGCTCCTTTAGCGAATATCACAGCTGCTGGTCTAATTGATAAACCAAACCAGCTGTGAACTTTATCTTTTCTCCAGCTGATCCATCTGAACCAACTTGCATATTTTTGCATGATACCAGTACTACTCCCTTCGGAACGATCCAACGAGCACAACACATAAAACTTTGTTTGATGACTTAAGCAGCTTTTCGGCCAAATTCCTTCGTTTAGGCCTCCAAAATCGCGTTTTATTGTTTTCAGCTCTTGTTCTGCTACAGTATCTGATTCAACTTCTCTTGTTATATTTTCAGCTAACATCTGCACACTTAGTAGAAACGTTAGAAACACAATAACAGGTTTTGTGTAATTCAAAACTCAGATCTGGATCTGTTATCCAGATCCATCAGCACACCGCAGCTCCTTCGCGTTCACTATTCCAGTTGTCCAAAGCCTTCAAAAGTGGTATAGAAAGAACGTCTTGGCAAGAGGGATCCAACGCTACCAGCCTTGCTCCAAACTGAGTTGTCTACCACCATCAATCCGGATAAATAGGTTACGATGAACAGTAGCTAGGGTTCTAAGACGGGCTGGGATGTCGAGCTCTCGAGAGGAAATATTTTCTATGTGTTGGAGTGTATTGCGTGTACTCGATCAAAATCTTTATTTAAAACTCAAGTCTCCTGTGATCTGTGAACAGCAGCCACTGACAGCTCGGGGTCCAAGCTGGTATAAGTTCAGGCTTAACCAGCACACGACCTACTATTCCAAAATAGATCACAACGTATGCAGCAGTAACAACTCACAGCTATAGAACAGATTACGCCTTGGCCAGCTCACGTTTACATCCCGCTAACGCCTAAGATGGTATCTCTAAATGACGTCGCACCGCACTCCAGCTCGGGGCAATCAGCTCACGTGTAAGAAGACCAGCTCGCACACTTCCAGCTTTTTCCTAATCTGGTATCCGTGAACCATGCCGGTCTACACTAAAACCACGAACCGGGCCGGTCCACGTAGTACCACCAGATTGCGCCCCCTCTAAGCTGGTTTCTCTAAGACGATGTCGTCGCTACCAGCTCAGGATATCCAGCTTAGAGTATCCAAAATATCTCGCGACGACAATTTACAAACATCAAACCCTCCAGCTCAGACCGTTCTACGAAGACTAGCCCAGAGTTGTTCCACGCACAGACCAGCTTGCGCCAATCTGGTCTATGTCAACGCCCGATTAATTATCCAAATTAGTTGTTAACCACCCAGACCTCACATTTCTCCCCCACTAAAAAGTATTTCATCCTCGAAATCAAACAACCAACTCCAGTACGATTAAAATTCAGCATCCCATAACATCACCAAAACACCAAAACTGATTCCACGATACAGAATATGCACAGCGGTTTCAGAACTCACAGAACAACTACAATTAGGAATTAAGTTAATTGGGAAAACAACATCCAGAATTTATATCTATGGAGGCTAGTAAGATGCATGCTGAAACAGATGAGTCCACTCATGCTGCATCTTCTCCGGTAGCTCCCACGTAGCATCTTCTCTGCCATGTTTGCTCCACTGGACCATAACCAAGGGAATGATCTTGTTCCTGAGCTGTTTCTCCTTCCTGTCCAAAATTTTCAAGGGATATTCAACATAACTCAACGCCCGATCTAGATTTACCTCGCCGGTTCGTAGCACATGAGAAGGATCCGGCTCATAGTTCCTCAACAAACATGAAACACATCGTGTAAAGAGGATAGCTCGGGCGGCAACAAAAAACGATAAGCTAAAGGGCCGATACTCTCCACAATTTCATAAGGTCCAACATAACAAGGAGCCAACTTTCCCTTGAGCCAAAATCTCATAACACTTCTGAAAGGAGAAACTTTCAAGAACACTCGATCACCAACCTGAAATTATAAGGGCCGACGCCTCCGTTTTGCATAACTAGCTTGGACATCTTCTGCAGACTTCATACGCGGTCGAATTATATCAACCTGATCCTCATCTGTTACACAAATACAGGAGAAGACAGCTGCTTTCCCCCCACTTCTTCCCAACAAATTGGCGACCTGTACTTCCTACCATACAATGCTTCGAACGGTGTCATTTCAATGGTTACCTGGTAGCTGTTATTGTACAAAAATTCCACCAGCGACAACGAATCTTGCCAGCTACCATCGAAATCCATTACCATTGCTCTCAACATATCCTCCAAGGTTTGTATAGTTCTCTCAGAGTGGCGATCGGTTTGGGGATGATAGACGGTACTCATAGCCAATATGGTGTCTAAGACTGCTTGTAAACTCTTCCAAAATCTGGAAGTGAACCTCGGATCTCTGTCTGAAACTATGGATACAGACACTCCATGCAATCGAACTACGAAATCGATGTACAGTTTCGCCATTTGTTCAAGGAATTCGTCATTTTGTAGGGAATGAAGTTTGCTGATTTTGAAAGTCTATCAATCACTACCCAAACAGCATTACATCCTCGACTGGAATGAGGTAGATGGGTCACAATATCCATAGCTACATGCTCCCAATTCCATTGGGGCACCTCTAAACTCTGCAATAGTCCGCCAGGTCTTATCCTTTCTGCTTTAACCTGCTGACAATTCAGACAACGAGCCACAAAATCAGCAACATCGTTATTCAAACCTGCCCACCAGTAGTGCGGTTTCAAGGCATGGTACATCTTTCTTGCACCCGGATGAACACTATGTCGGCTACAGTGGGCTTCCCTTAAGATAATTTCCTTCAAATCGATCAGGTTAGGCACCACTAACCTACCCCAAAACATCAAACAACCATCAGATGCGATAGAGTAATCCTCCAGCTGACCAGCTTGAGTCTTCAACTTCAGCTCATGGATATATGGGTCATTTCTCTGGGCTGTCATGATGTCCGAAACAATCTGTGGCTCGACTTGGAAAGATGACACCACAACGTAGTCATTATTTGGGTAGAAACGCCAACCGGTAGTGCTCAGATGCTCATGGACTTTTGAGATATTTAGCGATGCAAGCATCGACTTGATCTTTCCTGCTAAGTGCATGAGCAACTACGTTCACTTTCCCCGGCTCGTACTGAATCTCGCAATCGAAGTCCTTAAGCAGCTCCATCCATCTGCGCTGCCTCATATTCGAATCAGACTGTGAGAAGAGGTACTGAAGACTCTTGTGGTCAGTATACACCACAAACTATTCGCCATAAAGATAGTGGTGCCAAATCTTCAAAGCAAAGACGATGGCTGCTAACTCCAAGTCGTGAACTGGGTATCGAGTCTCATGAGGTTTCAACTTACGGGAAGCATAAGCAATGACTCGACCATTCTGCATTAGTACGCAACCCAGTCCATTAAGTGAAGCATCAGAACAAATCACGAAACCTCCTGAACCTGAAGGTAAAGCTAACACCAGTGCTGTAGTTAGCTTCTCCTTGAGCAACTGAAAGATGTTCTCGCATTCCTCCATCCAAACAAACCTCTTGTCCTTCTAGGTCAGCTGCGTCGTGGGCTTAGCTATACTAGAGAATCCCTCAATGAATCGTTGATAATAGCTAGCCAATCCCAAAAAAGTACGAATTTTCGATACGTTTTTGGGGCGTTCCCAGTTCACAACGGCCTCTACCTTACATATATTCCTTCAGTCGAAATGACATGACCCAGAAATACCACTTTATCCAACCAAAACTCACATTTATAGCCCAGAGTTGTTCCTCGCACAGACCAGCTCGTGCCAATCTGGTCTATGTCAATGCCCGATTAATTATCCAAATTAATTGTTAACTACCCGGACCTCACAGGTTCTGCATAAAGCTATTTGGCAGTGTAAATTTGTCGTCAAGGGGAAGCAGACTTGAAATTTTGACATTTTTGAGTCATTTGTTATTGATGCCTACTGAGTGGTCAAATTATGCGGATCCTTTGTGTAGTATTTGTTTTCATATTTTTCGCATTACTCTTTTGTAGAAATAAGACTATAATGTAAAACCAAGAAGGAAGGATTAGAATTAGGATCAAATGAAGGATTGCTGGTGACAGCTGGTTGCACGGCCGAACCAGGCGACCTTTTTTTTTGGGTATAATCTTGTTTTTAGTTTTTTTATTGTAATCTAGATCAAGAGATGCATAATAAGTTGTGTTTTGTTTCAAATAAAAGATGGGTTTTGCCAAAGAAGATCAGACAGAGTACACCTACTCTTCACTTCTGATTTCAAAACCTTATTCTCCTTGACATCTTGATTGGTTATCAAATGTGGCAGAAAAAGGAAAACACATTATAAGTTGCCTTATTTTAAATAGATAAATATGGATTTTATTGTGATTTGTTAGTGCTTTTCAAAATGCAGCCATTTAGTGTGAAATTATAGGACCAGACGAGGAAGTGTGCTGTCAACAAACACTTGCATCCATATGTTCAATTCCACTAAGGTTGTATTAAATATTGGTGTTTCTCTCCACGCGATGCATGCTCTATGCATATTATATCAAAGGTTTTTGTTAAAAAATTAAAATATTAATTTTTATCAAGAAATAGTCAATGTATTTGAGGTGATTCCATTATATACATATCATGGTATACATGTATACTCTTATAAAAAAATAAATACAATATTGATTTTGTGGTTGAGATTATTCTATTGGATATAAATTGGAACAATTGCTAATCCACACCAAAACTTAACTTACTAATCAATCTCTTGCCAGAATTTTCATTGTTTTGTATCTCTACTCCAAAGATTTATTTGTTTATCTCCCCATTGATCAAATATTTTCAAAATGTACCAAAAATAAAAAAATGATAAATCTTATTTAAAATGTATTCGGAAGGTAATGTACCTTGATGAAAATTTTAGAAAGGATTGGTATCAGTGAAAGACCTTGCAGAATCTTTTGTAAATATGAAGGTCGTAGATTTAAAGATGAACACAATAAGGGTTGATCGATCAATTGTTCCAAAGATTAGTCCATCTGAACCACCAATATCCAATGTGGGATCCTATAATAAAAACATGGAGAAAGCCAGAATGATTGTCGGGTTGGAGGAGAATCCCATCCAGCAGGTACAAGGTCAAGAAGGAGACAAATACCACTCCACCAAACCCATGGGAAGACTGTTCTAGAACCAATACACCAATACGGAATTATGCTTAACCTTGATGTACTAGAATTTAAAAATAAGGAAGATCTCATTGATAATTGGACATCAACCATGAGAATCCTACATGGACTCTAGATCTCAATAAAGAAGTATTCATTACATTATTAGAAATGAGTCTAATGTGATCAATTTTTAAAATCGCTTGGGATGTGACTTAGGCAGAAACAAAAGAATCAGTACTAGCTGAAGAATCTCTTAGCGAGATCGCAAGAAGAATGACTACCCGTTTTAAAGCACAATTTATAGGGTAGACTATTTTAATAGCCACGACACAGAGAAAAAGAAAAGATACACTCAATGTGAGACCTGATTTTGTAATAAGGATTAATTGTTGGAATTAATAGGTTGATTTAGAGATTTTGTGGTTTAGATCTCTGTTTTGAGTTGCATTTTCGGGTTCCATTTCGTGCGTTGAGCAATTCTGGATGCTTTCGTGTTTTTGAGTTTTGAGGCGAAAGCTGGTCGGTGGAGAAAACAGTCGTAGCTTGTTTTGGTAGCGCAGGGCATGAAACGCCGTCGTTTGAGATGTTGCGACTGGTGTTTCGTATGTTGCGACTGGTTGTGCATTGCAGCTGTGACTGGTTTTATGCGAGGAGTTGTTGCGACTGGATAAGCAGTCGAGAGCTATGGTCAACGCGGGTTAACTTTCCTGTAGCTCGAAGAGGATGCGTCGTCGTTTCGTTGTTGCGACTGGAAGTCCAGCTGCGAGTGAGTTTCGACGCTATTGCTTGCGGCTGGTATTTCGCGTGAGCTAGCGACTGGATGACGTCAGTGGAGCGACGTCGTTCGAATTAGTTGCAACGCTGCGTTTTGAGGTTGCGACTGGTACCAGACGAGGGAAGCGTTGTGCGTTGTTTTGTGTTTGCGTCTGGATGACCAGCAGCTGGTATTAAGGAGTGAGCATCCTATGCGACGTCGTCTGGATAAGTTGGTGCGACGCCGTTTTGAGGACCAGTCGATGGTTTGCCTTGTGATTGATTTTAGCGTCAGGTCGACTGGCTGTCCAGCTTTTGTATTTTCGAAACAGCGTCTGGTTGTCCAGCTGCGAGAGATTGTTCGCTACTGCAGCTTGCAGCTGGTGGTGATCACTGTAGTTAGCGACTGGATTTGTTTAGCGTGGCTCGAGATTTCATCAGCTGTTGGTTCTTCCGTCTGCTGGTTTGGGAAATTGTTAGTGTCGACTGGTTTTGTCGATAGACAATTATTGGTGTTGTTTTCCAGTCGTTGCTAGTGCTATTTATAGGAAGACTTGGTCTTCGTATCGTGATATCTTTTCCCATACTTAGCATATATTTCCAGCCTTTCGTTCCTTATCTTTCGAACCCTAGAACACTGTTCAGCCGTGAGCTTTTCCGGCGATTTCCCGTCGTTCAGTGGTTGTTTTGGCTCGTGCGAGGTAGCGTTGGACTCCTCTTGAGAAGCTCTTCCAATTCATACCAGTTTTAGAAGCTGTAATTGGCTAGTCGAGGAACGTGAAGTTGCTGCCGTTCGAGTGTTGCGTCGATTTGGTAGAACTAAGTTCTGGTTTTCGGCTTTTACCAGAGTCTTCGGGATTTCTAGCAGGGTTAGTTGTTGCTCAGTATAAGGTACGGATTTGAGCTTGTTTTACAGCGAAGTTATGGCTTGGATGAATTGTAGTCGCTGGTATGTGGAATTGCCGTGCCTGCTGGTTGTGTTATGTTGAGAATTGTGTATGCTATTTGTGTATTTGCTGCGTTGCATATGTTTATATGCTTGCATTCCCGCATATTGCATACACGCATGGTATTCTTTTCCAGTTTTGGTAGTCTTTGTACCATTGTTGCATTGTTATTGTTTTCTTACCAGGATGTGAGGGCGAGCGGCTATACCGCACTCTCATCTCCCTACTGGGATCGTAGCCACCATGAGCCGAGTGGTTAACTACCACAGTTCATGGGC
>KV016795.1:240968-253106 GCA_001598015.1 Dorcoceras hygrometricum
ATATATATATATGTATCAGTTAGCCAGGGGGATGCCCTGTGCTTTGTTGTTGTACCCGTAGGGGGGGATATGATACATGTTTGAATTATGTATGCTTTTTTGTTGATTGTTTTATGATTTGGAACTTATTTTAAGTATTGTTGTATTTTAAATTATACGTTTAAAACCGTCGGGCCTAAAAGCGAAAATTTTACCCACTTTTTGATAGCTTCCGCATGTGTTTATTTGTGGTGAGCACGAGGCCTGACACTCAAGCTCTATATAGTCTTGAATTACATGACATCTGTCTAGTAGATGAAACATCCTGTTATTCATTACATAAAGATGGAATTCTGTAGCCGAAGAAAATATAGCAATGAAACTTTTCTTCACAAAGATGCCGAGTCCCTAGAGGGAAATGTTAATAAGAGAATGCATTCTAGGGAACCCAGATACATTGGCTAGAAGAGCCTCGTTTCTCAAAGGAAAACCTGTGGAATGGTGTCATCAGGCATTATTATAAAAGAATTACAAGAGATTAAGGAGAATCAACAAACGAACTCCTTTGTGTTGTAAAGAGAATGACCTTCCAACAATTGTTGGAAGTAGGCCATATAGTCAAAAGAAAAGAAGTTTCAAAACTCATCTACACAAGAAATAGAAGAAGCTCTTGGAGAGCAAGGACTGTATGGTGAAGACAGAAGGCCGGAATTTAGAAGCGAACCATCAAGGAGTATGAGTTATTTTCAAGCATCGAGTTCCTCTCGAAGCACTGAACGAATACCAACAAGGAAAAATTTAGGAGATCCCAGACAAAGACTAATGAAAGTTTTAAAAATATAACTGTTGGACATGCAGTGCTAGGGTACATATCTCAACCATTGTCCAGACAATGAGAATAAAGGAATAAAGATTTTTGAATGGTTTACTATCACAATCTAATTCAAGTATACCAATTTGAGGATATTACCTCATATGAAAGTATATATAAAGAAAAGAAGAAATCCTAAGCCAATAAGGATCTGATGGAGAATCGGAGTCAGAATTCGATTGAGGGGAAATTGTTTCATCACGAAGCACATGAAGATTTGTCTGATTTCTTTAGCCAGACAACTATTTCTCACAATATGGATCATGGGGGAAAATCCAAACCTACAAAGATATCAAGGAATCTCTACAGGAGAAACAGAAAATTTCTTAAGAAATTTGGGCCCAAGGAGCATAAAGCATCATTTGATCTATAAATTTTTCCATATGGGAAATGGCAATCCCGATAGAACTCACATGATATCGAATGGAGATGCGGTTAATTATTTTTGAAGAAATAAAAGAGAATTACAAAAACTCAAGATATAAATAGCATGACAAATGTTATGGATTTATATCGGAGCAGTCCAAATTATTATAAAAGCAACTTTCAAATAAGGAATTGATTATCCATTGATATCGCCATATGTGATAAACCGATGGGCAGTTCACAAGATTCAGTACTGGTTACTATCTCAAAAAATCTATGTGCTGGAAAAATTGTTGGAGTAATTATCCGAGAATCGCCTACAACTTAGCAAATCGAAATTTCAGTCAAGCTTTGACATTACATCAAAACTTCAAAGAAAAGAGACTGATGAAAGAAAGTGATAGACCATATTCTATTACCTATCAAGTTTCATATATTCTTTCTAATACACGTCATTCAGAATTATTTATTATAAATGAGTTTATTTAAATACCAAATATATTTGGAATAGTAGCTCAAGCTAATTATCCGGACATAATTGAGTTTCTAGTAATACATGAAACAGATATCCAGATGCAAGATAAACAAATCCTAAAAAGAAGTCAAAGTTTGAGGTTGGAACCAATGAGATTATCCTTTCAAGGGAATACTATTACAAGTTCTAGATGGGGACAATCCCTTATCTAAGAAACGACAATCCCTTATCTAAGAAACTCAAACGAAACTAAGAAGCTTCTCTACATTAGGAAAACTTAGATGTCCCGAGGGATGGAAAATATTGAAGTAGTATTTAATATTTAAGCCCAAGAAATCAATTATCTTGCAATACTACTTGCTATTTAGAACAACCAAGGATAGGAACCTACCAAGGAGTGATAACTATTGAAAATTTCGGGGTTACAATTAAACGAATCCCAGGGAAAGAAAATAGACTGATTCTTGGACTAGAGTTTCTTGAGAAACACAATCCTTGGAAACGACTTGAGAACTAATTGAAGTAATGGTGGAAGATCATATTAGGAAGATTCAATGACTACCAAACATGGGTTGCAGTAGCTCTAGTTCTTGAAAGGTTTTAGCATTGAGAAGTAGATCATCTATGATTAAAAGTCATGCGGAAACAACCCAAACTACTCTATTGAAATCTGTTTGTTTAAAATATCCGATGCAATTGTATGCAGAAAGCTATATGCAGAAAGCTGTAAAGAAAGACAATCACGGGAATTTGTTTCTGGAAGTTTGGAGTTCAATCTCCTACGTCTCTCCTTCTTCCATTGCTGGAAGGATTCACTAGAAGATTTGATCTTACAGCATTCTGTACAAACCCTATTCAACAGCCCGCAAGCTGCGAAAACTCCTAGCACACTGCTGCACACCAGCTCGCAGGTTGTGTGACTTTGATTCACTAATAACATGTTTAACGTCTCTGTTCCAAAGACTACAATGATTTTGTGTTTCACGTTCATTCTAATCTATTTCACTCATCTCTCAATATGTGAGCGAATGTGTGTGTGTGAGAGTTATAGTGTAAGCCCACTCTCTCAAATATTAAATCTCACACACTGGGAAGTGCTTTTACATAAGCTGATATCTTCATCTTCTTCCCAAGTTGTGTAGTCGACTATAGATTCTGCGTTTAAGCTCTCTATTGTACACAATCTAACACCTGGGCACTAGCTCTCAGCTTGTACATCAACTGTCATCCGAGTGTACTAGCTCTCGACTATTGCACAAGCAATTGCTCTCCGTTTTTATTTCTTGCATCACACTTCCCACTATCGTACATCATATTCCTCGATATAAAGCCTCTGTGCAAATATATCCGTTGGACACAAGTTCTAGCCATTGAAAAAGGCTTCTGAAAAGTTCTGACATAGTTGTACATTATGTCCTTCATCATTTAATGCATTTACATGCTTTGTTGACTTTGAGCATGTGAACTCTGTACCTGATGTCGACGAGACGAAGCAAATAAGTTTGAACTAATTTAATTCAGTCTTCGCATACGCTCATGTCCAAACTACTTTGCTCGAATTTGATAGCCTCTGTTGATCTGTTCTCTGAGCTACTTGCTTCTCATCTGATATGTTCTGCTTTATTCCTCCTCTTTCATCTCTAATCTGTTTCTGCGCTTCTCTTCTAAACTACTTATCTTCTCTAAGTTGTTATCATATGTTCTGTGCTTCTAATATGATCTCTTATTGCACTTTCTCACTTCTACTCTGATCTCATCTGTTCTGCGATCTAAGTTGCTCTTGAATGCTCTAATCTTCTCTTAAGCTGATCGACTATGTATCTCTAATCTGTGAGATGATCGACTCTCTACTCTTGTTCTCATCTGTTCTTATCTGCTCTAAGCTGATCGCCTATGTTAAGCTCTGAGCTGATCTGTTTGTAAAGCTCGCTGCTTCATTCATTTCTGTTCTGCTCATATTTGTTTCGTTTCTCTGTGTTGACTACTCTTGCTCTGATATTTCAGCTTAGACGTTCTCAGCTGATCTGAACCAAATCTGCTCTAAACTGTTCACTCTGAACTGATTTATATACTACGCTGATTCTGTCTGAGCTGCTTAACTGAGTTGATCTCTCGATCTTATCTATTCTAAGCTCTGAGCTGATCTTGACCGCTTCTCTAAGCTTTTCTGATTTTCGCTGCGCTTCTAATCTGAGCTGATTCTAGTCTGTTCGGTCCTGAACTGCTCTAAGCTGATCTCTAAACTAAATACTGTTCATCTGTTCTGATCTGAACCTACTCTTCTCTAATATGTTCACTCTGAACTGATTTATCTTATCTAATCTGTTGAACTGTAAGCTGAACCGTGATCTGAACTTGATCTCTGAATTGAACGCTTCTCTCCTGAGCTGAAACCTGCTTTGAACTGGTTTCTTTTGTGCTGATCTTTGTTCTAAGCTGGATAAGCTTGGATTTCGTCTGCTGGACCAGTTTGGACGTCCCCTACTGTTCCAGCTTGGACATCTGGGGAGACATTTTAGAGTTTTATTTTTTCAGTGCAGCTCCAGAACCACCAAGGAAGGCTCACGTTAAGCATTGCATTTATCAAGTTAAAAAGGACGGCCTATAATTTACAAGAATATATTAAATATCAGCTCACGAACAAAATTTCTCTAGTCTCAGTGTTAGGATCGATTTTACCCTCTGTTAGTGTATAGACATTATTTGGTCAATAACCAGCACTTAGAAGAAATAACCAGATCGTATAAAGGACGCTGGATCCAGCTAGTTGCTGAAACCAGCTTGTGATGACTAAGCTGGTTCCAGCTGGATGCTGAAACCAGATCGCTTTTGTTATGACCAGCTCGGCACTAAACCAGCGCAGTGCAAGAGCCTGGTTCTAGCTGGTTGTTGAAACCAGCTCGATGAAAGAACAATCGATCTGGTTATTTATTACTTGAGCTGTAATAGCCCAGTGTTATTGAATACTTGTGCACCGAGATACAGATTGAGTAATGAATTTAAATCATGCGGAAATAACTCAAACCGCACTATTAGATTCGAAAGCTTATTTACGATTTTAAACACAGTTGTAAATATGCAATGTGTATGAATATAAGTTCATAAAGTTGTAATGAATACGCTGCGATTTGTTTCTGGAAGTTCGGAGCTCAATCTCCTACATCTCTCCTTCTTCAGCAACGGGAAGGATCCACTAGAAGACTTTGATTACAACGACCCCCACTGCAACCCACTCCTACGATCCACAACCGCAAGAACTCCTAGCAACACCACTGCACACCAGCTTGCAAGCTGCGTGTGTCTAACTCACTTCTTTATTGTCTCAGTGAGAAAGGCTACAATGACTTGTTTTACGTCTCTGTGCAAAGACTACAATGATTTGGTGTCTTTCATTCACTCATTTTTTGTTCAGCTCAACTCTCGTATGTATGAGTGAATAGTGTGTGAGAAATATACAGTGTATACTCACTCTCAAAATATATTCTCACACACTTGGAAGTGCTTCTATGAAAGCTGATATCTGTTTTCTTCCCTCGTTTTTTTTTGCTCATCTGTTTTCTGCTGTTTATAGCCTCTTGTGCAATTCTTCCCGTTGGACACAAAGATTTAGCTATTGAAAGGCTTCTGAAAAGTTCTGTCAAAGTTGTACTTTGTGTCCTTTATCAATTAATGCGTCTGCAGGCTTTATGACTCTGAGATTTGTCCACATTTGATGTTGTGGCCTTTGCTGACTTTGAGTACGAGAATTGTGTACTTGATGTGGACAGGACGAAGCAAACCAGTTTGAACTAATACAATGCAATCTTTACAATACTTGTGTTCAAAATGCTTTGTTCGTCTGAGCTGGTCGCTTCTCAACTAAGCTGCTCTTGATCTTATCTGCACTTGACCTGCTCTTGCTCCAATATGGTGAACCAGCTTGGGTGTCTTCTGCGATCTAGTTGTCCTTTTCTGGACCAGCTCGGGCGTACCCTCACTGTACCAGCTAAGTTGTCCTATGCTAGACCAGCTTGGTCGTCCCCTTACTGTTCTAGCTTGGATATCCTCTACTGTACCAGCTCGGGCATCCCCTCACTGTTCCAGCTTTGGACATCCTCTATTGGACCAGCTCGGGCGTCCCCTTACTGTTCCAACTTGGACTACTTCTCAATCTGCACTGCTATCAGTGCTTTGTTCCAGCTTGCTGCTATGCTGCTACAGTGCTTCATCCAGTTCGGTTCTATCACTGTATCAGCTCGCTTCCATTGCAGATTTCTCATGAGACCAGTGCTATCCCCTCCAAAACGGTCCAACGAGTTACGTCGTGACATACGCCGCTTTTTGGCCAAATTCCTTCGTTTAGACCTCCGAAATCGCGTTTGAAACTTTTCAGCTCAACCTGCGCACTTAATTTAAATCGTTAGTACAATAGTAACAGATTTTGTGTGAATAAAAACTTAGATTATGATCTGTAAAAACAGATCCAACACTCAGCATTAAGTAAAGATGACATATCGTCTAGAAGAGTATGGGGACTATGGGTCTGTCTCATAGAGATGGACAAAGTAAAGTTTTCATTCAAATATTATCAAAATTCAGTGTATGGATCCTTCCTGTTAAATACACGACAGGAAAAATCACAGGATTTTCAGAAGAAATTTTTGAAAACGAAAAAAAATCTTCTTGGAATAACATGCTTCCAGTGAGCAAAGAGACTCGCCGGAGATTCTGTAACATGGACCATGTTGGAAGATGGATTAAAACGATCTGCCTAGAATGCGTGAAGCAGAAAGATCCAGAATTCGGGAAGAAATTTCGTCCAAGATCTGAAGAAAGCATCTTGCATAAACAAGTCCAAGTGGCGAGGGACCACAACAGTCACTTTTTCCGGGACCCCAAAAAGCAAAGGATTCTCTGACAAAAATATAGAAGACATGTGATCAACCACTACAGGGATCACCACTTATTCAATGGAAGACATGGCTACTTAACGAATAACTAAGGGCGCAGTTGGCAAGCACTAGAAGATTATTTATGAAGGCTGAAGTCCAGGGTTGAAATCCGTCCAAGACATCTATAAATAGAGAGTTGAAAGGGAGTTGAAGACATCGATCATTCCCTTAAATTTCTTTAAAATTTTCTCAATTTTATTATTTTTCAGTTTATAAGTATTGTCATTCCAGCTATCAGAAGTCGCTAAACAGATGTTCTCCTCCTCCAATGGGATATTATTAATGTAATAATATGTTCATATCTGAACAAAATTATCATATTTCTCCCCTCTAATGTATTATTCATAAATTAAATATTTTATTCCATTCCTTGAGGTGGAAACGAAACAAGGTTGTACTATATATTGTTGAAGAAATTCATGACAGGAACCATCAGTTGGGACTGCGTGGTTAAACTGTGAGGATCAGTTTGTAAAACCTGATGGACACGACCCAACAATACTTTAGTCAAAAAGGTATAAGAGTTAATTTATTTTACGTAAGCATGATGTGCTAAAAAAAGTAATTATTAAATAAAACCTGGGGTAAAATGAGAAACAGGGAGTTACAACAAAGAAGTAGTTCAAAGAGGAAGTTGAAACAAATTTTTCTAGACATAGGATGTGAAAGTCAAGATAAATTAGGGAGAATGGAATTAAAAATAACTCACCCATATAAATTGGAGTATTGGGGGTATTGTGCAAGAATAAAGTTATTTAGGGAATCTAAAATAAACCATGACACTCGGTTCCAATATAAAAAGTAAAAGATTTTATAAAATTTTGGAATTCATAAGATGCTTTAACAATATATTAGTGATTAGATGCACATGCGATATGTATGATTAGTAGCAAAAGAGGAAATTAAATTGCTTTTTTTAATTATAACATAAAAACATGATTTTAAATTAATATGGTAAGAGACTATTTATTTTATTGAACACTAAATTGGTAAGAAAGAATATGATGGGAGGAGAAATCTGAAAAATATGGTTAGTAGTTCAAAGTCTTTTTCAATACTACGGATTCATACCGGTTCAAGTCATCCAGATGAGGTTCCAATAATCATGTTGAATTATAAATCGAAGAAACTGATAGTTAAAAATACTCAAAGGATACTCGAATCAATGATTTAAGGTCCACTCCGATTACTCTTTTGTGCTATACTTTCAACTATCTTAAATAATATTTTACTCACCTTAAAATTAAATAAATAATATTTGACTTTAGACACTGTGGAGTAATTGTATTTGTGGCGGAGTAGTCCTACAATTCCGTGCCGAAACCTTGATGGGAATGTCCAGTGGGCCATATTTACGAGCATATATGTGAAAATCCAGAAATTTAACTCTCGGAAATTCGGTCCATGGAAAAAAAAATTTAATTACGATGGTCAACTCAGCTTTGGAACAGTCAACTCAGCTGGTCAACAGTCAACTCAACTTTGGAATAGTTAACTCAGATAGTCAACAGTAAACTCAGCTGGTCAATAGTCAACTCAGCTTTGGAAAAGTCAATTCAGTTTTGACTAAGTCAACTCACCTCACGAATTTTAGCAAGGTGCTACATGCGTACAGATCAAATTACATCTGGATAGCCAACCATCAACAATCGTAACTGTCGATTTAGGGATGTTTTGTTGGGGAACCGTGGCGGATCCGGATCCCGTCTCCCGGCGAGGCAGCGGAAGAATAAAATTAGGCGGGGAAACGTTCAATACAATAACAAACTACTGCAAACTATGAACCATTCATAGGGCGTTTAGTCAGTTACCTTGCTGACGACTTGCGCCTGGCTCCAATCGGAATTACAAGAAGACCGGCTCTTCACGGTAGGCGGCTGTAGATTCGTCAATCAGGTCCACGACCGGAAGGGAGACTCCTTCGTCAGCATGCACTAGAAGGCCTGACGAGATCAGCGCGGACGGATTCTCCTCGAAAGGTTGGCCGGAACAAATTCCAGCGAGGGAGGCGGCGGCGACGGCGGCGGCGACAAGCGGCGGCCGTGCGTGAGGTTTTGTGGAGGAGTGGGCGGCGTCTTTTAGTGATGGAGACTAGGGTTAATTGTGATGTCTTACAATGATCAAAGCCCTAAGTCATCTTAATTAAATTAAGTTGCTAGATGGGCTTGAACCGGCCCAATGGACTTGGGTCATACCCAGGTCCATGTGAACATTCGGTTTGTTTAATTCATTGCGGTTTCATCATAACTCCGATCGACGATCAGATCGACCGATTGACTCAATTTCCAAAACTGAATATTATGATCTGAAAAACCATTTTTTAGAACCCCAGTGCAAAATGACCGTTTTGCCCCTCAAAAGCGGAAATCACGATTTGACCCCTGTTGACTTTTAGGAAGTCGCACTTCCAAAATCCTCCTCCTATGATCAACACATTGAGCTCAGTATCCGTGCGGGAATCTCGAATCCAATACTTGTGTGGTTGACTTTTAGGAAGTCGCACTTCCAAAATCCTCCTCCTATGATCAACACATTGAGCTCAGTATCCGTGCGGGAATCTCGAATCCAATACTTGTGTGACCCTCAATGGTTCAAGAATACAGCTAGCCGTGGGCCCACAACCATTGTGGCTCCGGAATCACAATTCCGGACTTGCCCATCGGATCATGGTAAGAGCGTCTAGCAACATCGTCCCATGACCCCCTAGGTACCACTGATAGTGCCTGCAAGAACCAGTTGGTCGTGGTTAGCGTACAGTACGGTCCTTTCAATCCATATATCCCGATCAGATCAACGACCATTGGTAAATCGAGAGTCGCTATAGATCCGATAGCTATGCATAAATCTTGGAGATCGAATAGTGACATCGCGAGTGTAACTAGGTAAACCCATTTACCTAAAACACTTCTAGTACTCTGACCAGAGATTTATATACTATCGTCTCCTCAGATTACATAGGATATCCACGCATGTCTGCGAGCGGTGAATCCTCGACAACGATGCATCGACTCCTACATGCATCGGGGTCTCACCCAATCCCGCCGCCTAATGACCCCAAGTGAGTCGGCAAACGGGTCAAAGTGAGACGCCTATCATGTAGAGTCTCAATGACGTTTCGAGTCGTGAGGACTAATCAGTACAACCAAGACCTCGGACTTGTCCACTCGACAAATGGTAACCACTTGGAAAGTCCGAACGAGGGTAGTTCGATAGATCACCAGGTCACTATCTATCTGCATGCTCAGAACATCACAATGTTCCCTACCAATGAAACATGGTACTTCGCATCGCAGATACTAGTCTCGAGCTCGGGCGGCCTTATCCTCATTTTGACGGCCCAATCGACTAGGAACTTGTTCAGAATACACAGTGACTATTAGATGTGTTTCATGATAGCCGTCATACCCACTATCACATCTAACATACACTATTTTGCATTCTAGGTCTTTACTCAACGCAATTGTTAATCATCATACAAGACAATGAAAGTAAAGAATTCCATAAACAAATGCGAATATCATATATAAATACTGTCATATACAAGAGTCAATAAACCCACACGCCACAGGTTGGCTAGTTGGGCATCTACTCTAACATGTTTATAGCCAAGTAACCGCCCAATTCAATGCCTAATTATGACCATAAAGTGGTGATTAATGGTAATAAAAATGTGACCGTTCAAATTCTCCAACCTCTCCTATATATAACACACTTCAAAGATGAAAATTCGTTGTATAAACATCAAGAAATTCTGTCAAAAACAAGATGTTGATGTTTTGATTATTCCAGCATCATTCTGAAGGCTTAATGTTCGGAGCCTATTTCCACTGTTCCAGTTCTTAGAATCCGATCTTCACCGTCCAGAATTTGCTACTCTATGTTTTGAATACTAGGTACAAATTTCGTTCTGATCCAACGGTTATATTTCTGTAAATCAAATCTGTAAGAATGCTGCACAGATTACATGTGAGGAAACTGCAGCTTCTGTTTATCATCCTAAACATATTTCAAATGACCTCGATATCCAATCTCCACCGTTCCAATTTTACTTTGTTATCTTTACATATGGTTTCCAAATTGCATTCCAATCCAACGATTAGGTTTTTGTTAAACTCCTTTTACATAATTCTGTACAGATTTCATACGAGAAATCGGCAGCTCTTGTGCATCACTGGGAAACGGATTCAAATTTTCTGGGAAAACGATCTTGACCATTCAAAGGTTATTTCATCATGTTTCACATATATTGTTCAAATTTCATCCTGATCCAAAGGTTAGATTTGACCAAAATACATTTCAATACTGTACCGATTATATACGACAAAACTATAGCTTCTATTCACCGTCCCAATATGGATTCAAATGGCTTAAAAGTCCAATCTTTTCCGTTCACAATTTCTTTCTTTTCCTTTTGCGAACAAGCCAACCAACTTTGGGCCTAATCCGACAGTTCCGTATACTGAAGACACATATGAAACTATATTCGTGATCCTCTTCTGTGAGACCCAAAAGATTATTAGATTAATTAATTTAATTAATCGGGTTTAGAATAGACCATATTTGGCTTGAACAGATCTGGGATAGACAAGCTTTGAGCTGGTACGCTTGGTGAAGTAATCGGATCAGTATAAGTTTTCGAACAGCTCTGGATTGTTGGAGAATTTCCATGGAAAATGATCAGATTTGAGTGTTGGTCAGCGCTGGATGATCGTATTCAGATTTGGTGGTGAAATTCTGGGGGTCGCGTGTTATTCTGGACACGCTAGTGAATTTTATTAGCGGGTAGCGAAGCGACATCGTTTGAGAGAAACCAGATTTGAGAGGTTAGCTTTGTTAGTAATACGTGGATAGTTTTGGTTCGTAGTCTCGGTTCGTTGTTATGGGGTAGATCGGTGCGGTTCAGGGATTTTAGATTTTACTGGTATATGTGCGTCAGATCTGGGCGATGCGACGACGTTTTGGTGATGCTACTTGTTAGAGTAGATGCCCAACTAGCTAACTTTTGGCGTGTGGGTTTTATAGACTCTTGTACAAACAGTATTTATATATGATATTCGCATTTACTTATATGGCGTTCTTTACTTTCATTATGTGTGTAATGATTTACAATTGCGTTGAGTAAAGACCTAGAATGCACAAAAGCGTATGTTAGATGTGATAGTGGGTATGACGGCTATCATGAAACACATCTAATAGTCGCTGTGTATTCTAAACATGTTCCTAGTCGATTGGACCGTCAAAATGAGTATAAGGCCGCCCGAGTTCGAGACTAGTATATGCGATGCGAAGTACCATGTTTCATTGGTAGGAAACATTGTGATGTTCTGAGCATGCAGATAGATAGTGACCTGGTGATCTATCGAACTACCCTCGTTCGGACTTTCCAAGTGGTTACCATTTGTCGAGTGGATAAGTCCGAGGTCTTGGTTGTATTGATTAGTCCTCACGACTCGAAACGTCATTGAGACTCGACATGATAGGCGTCTCACTTTGACCCGTTTGCCGACTCACTTGGG
>KV016795.1:298779-316149 GCA_001598015.1 Dorcoceras hygrometricum
GCTTGCGACGGTGGTTGCCGACGCACACGGCGGCGGCCGGCAGCCTGCAACAATTTTAATTTTTTTTTGTTTTCTGAAATCGAAATTCGAGATCTATGCAATTCAGGCAGTAATATGTATTGAATGATCCGAGCCTGTGCACTGTTGGCGATAATGGCGGATCCGAATCCCATTTCCCGGGGGCGCAGCGGAAGTTAAAAATTTGCCCCGGAAAGCGTTCAAACATAGAATCAAATCAATAAACCATACATAGGATGTTTATCGATTGTTACCTTGCTGGCGTCTAGGCGCCTGGCTCCAACCAGATTCAATTCTGGCTCTTGAAATGTAGGCGGCGGTAGATCGTCTAATCAGGTCCACGATCGGAAATACGATTCCTCCGTCAGTCTGCACTAGAAGATCTGACGGATTTTGGCACGAACGGATTCTCCTCGTTGCGACGATCGGAACAAGTCCAATCACGCAATCACCGACGACAGGCGGCGACGGCGCTTGGGTGGCCGACGGCGGCGTGGTATGGGAGAGGAGGGGCGGCCGAGAGTTTGGAGGCTAGGGTTTGTAAGAATGAATTTTTTTTTTAGCCCTAGACCAACTCTACTAATTAAAAATGGTACATGGGCTTGAACCGGCCCAATGGACTTGGGTCAAACCCAGGTCCATATGAACATCCGGTTCATTTAATTCGTCGTGGTTTCATCATAATCCCGATCGACGATCAGATCAGACCGATCGACTCAGTTTCCAAAACTGAGTATTATGATGTGAAAATAATTTTTCAGACCACCTAGTCCAAAATTACAGTTTAGCCCCTCAACTTTGGGAAATCGCAATTTGACCCCTGTTGACTTTTAGGAAGTCGCACTCCCTAAAATCCTCCTCCTATGCTCAACACATTGAGCTCAGTTTCCGTGTGGGAATCATGAATCCAATACTTGTGTGACCCTCAATGGTTCAGAGATACAGCTAGCCGTGGGCCCACAACCATTGTGACTCCGAAATCACAATTTCGGACTTGCCCATCGGATCATGGTAAAGCGCCTAGCAACATCGCCCCATGATCCCCTAGGTATCACTGATAGTGCCTGCAAGAACCAGTTGGTCGTGGTTAGCGTACAGTATGGTTCTTTCAACACATATATCTCGATCAGATCAACGACCATTGGTAAATCGAGAGTCGCTAGAGATCCGATAACTATGCATACATCTTGGAGATCAAATAGTGACATCACGAGTGTAACTAGGTAAACCCATTTACCTAAAACACATCCAGTACTCTGGTCAGAGATTTATACACTATTATCTCCTCAGATAGAATAGGATATCCACGCATGAGAGCGAGCGGTGAATCCTCGACAACGAAGCATCGACTCCTACATGCATCGGGACCTCACCCAATCCCGCCACCTAATGATCCCAAGTGAGTCGGTAAACGAGTCAAAGTGAGGCGCCTATCATGTAGAGTCTCAATGACGTTTCGAGTAGTGAGGACTAATCAGTACACCAAGACCTCGGACTTATCCACTCGACAATCTGCATGACTCGGAACATCACAATGTTCCCTACCAATGAAACATGGTACTTCACATCGCAGATGCTAGTCTCAAGCTCGGGCGGCCTTATCCTCATTTTGACGGCCCAATCGACTAGGAACGAATTCAGAATACACAGTGACTATTAGATGTGTTTCATGATAGCCATAATATCTACTATCACATCTAACATACACTATGGTGCATTCTAGGTCTTTATCCAACACAATTGTTAACATTATAATCACAATGAAGATAAAGAATGCCATAAATAAATGCGTATTTCATAAATAAAGATTGTCATATACAAGAGTCTATAAAACCCACACGCCACAAGTTGGCTAGTTGGGCATCTACTCTAACACGGAGTACCATCAATTGCGCATTCGAGAGCAAGATGTTGTGAAAACTGCATTTTTGTATGAGGTATGGGCATTATGAGTTTTTGGCTATGACATTTGTTTTGACGAATTCCCCTGTAGTTTTCAGGGACCTGATGAATCGAGTCTTTCTAGAAGTCATCGATCACTTTGTGATAGTGTTTATCGATGATATTTTGGTGTACTCGAAGACGTCGATGCAGCATAAAGAGCATTTGAGGCTGGTTCTCCAGACACTACGAGACAAGCAGTTGTATGCTAAGTTTTCCAAATGCGAGTTTTGGTTAGACAGAGTAGTATTTCTTGGTCATGTCATTTCAGCTAAAGGTATATCTTTTGATCCCAGTAAGGTAGAGGCTGTTGTAAAACTGGGAGCGTCCCAAGAATGTTTCTGAGATAAGTAGCTTTTTTGGACTGGCTAGCTATTACCGACGTTTCATCGAGGGCTTTTCTAGCATAGCTAAGCCTATGACGCAGTTGACCCAGAAGGACAAAAGATTTATTTGGACTGAACAGTGTGAGAACAGCTTTCTGTTGCTCAAAGAGAAGCTAACTTCAGCTCTCGTGTTAGCTTTTCCTTTAGGATCAGGTGGATTTGTGGTTTGTTCGGATGCTTCACTTAATGGATTGGGTTGTGTGCTAATGTAGAATGGTCGAATCATTGCGTATGCCTCTCGTCAGTTTCAATCGCATGAGACTCGATACCCAGTTCATGATTTGGAGTTGGTAGCAATGGTCTTTGCCTTAAAGATCTGGAACCACTATCTGTATGGCGAGAAGTTTGTGATGTATACAGACCACAATAGCCTTCAGTATCTCTTTTCTCGGTCAGATTTGAACATGAGACAGCGTAGATGGATGGAGCTGCTTAAAGATTTCGACTGTAAGATCCTATATCAGCCTGGGAAAGTGAATGTAGTTGCTGATGCATTGAGCAGGAAGGCTCAAGTGGCGATGCTTGCTTTGTTTCAGATTTAGAAGGTCCATGAGCATCTAAGAACTACTGGTTGGCGGTTTTACCCAGGTGAGGATTATGTTGTGGTGTCTTCTTTTCAAGTTGAGCCACAGATTGTTGCGAATATTAGAGCAGCTCAAAGAACGTATCCATACATCCATGAACTGAAGTTGAAAGCTCGAAATGGACAGTTGGAAGATTATTCTGTCTCATCTGATGGTTTTTTGAGATTTCGTGGCAGGCTGATAGTGCCAAATCTGATTGATTTGAAGGAGGAGATGTTGAGAGAAGCTCACTGTAGTAGACACAGTGTTCATCCTGGTACAAGGAAGATGTACCATGCCTTGAAGCCGCACTTCTAGTGGGCAGGTTTGAAGAGTGATGTTGCTGATTTTGTTGCGCGTTGCTTGAATTGTCAGCAAGTTAAGACAGAAAGGATGAGACCTGGCGGTTTATTGCAGAGTTTAGAGGTGCCTCAATGGAATTGGGAGCACATAGCAATGGATTTCGTTACACATTTCCCTCGTTCCAGTCGAGGGTGTGATGCTGTTTGGGTGGTTATTGATAGATTGTCGAAGTCTGCTCACTTCATTCCCTACAATATGACGTATTCTTTGAAGAAAATGGCAAAGATGTACATAGATTTCATGGTGCGATTGCATGGTGTGCCTATGGCTATTGTTTCATATCGTGATCCGAGGTTTACTTCCAGGTTTTGGAAGAGTTTGCAAACAGCTTTGGGTACCACCTTGGCTATGAGTACAGCCTATCATCCCAGACAGATGGCCAATCTGAAAGAACTATCCAGATCTTGGAGGATATGTTGAGAGCTGTTGTTATGGATTTCAGTGGTAGCTGGAAAGATTCGTTATCTTTGGTTGATTTTTCTTATAATAACAGCTACCAAGTGACAATTGGAATGGCACCATTTGAAGCATTGTATGGTAGGAAGTACAGATCGCCTATCTGTTGGGAATAAATGGGGGAGAAGCAGTTGTCTTCTCAAGAATTTGTGCAGCAGATGAGAGATCAGGTAGATCTGATTCGCCAGCGTATGAAAGCTGCACAAGATCTTCAAGCCAGCTATGCGAATAGAAGGCGTAGGCCTTTATAATTTCAGGTTGGTGATCGAGTATTCCTAAAAAGTTTCTCCTTTTGGAAGTGTTATGAGATTTGGTCTCAAGGGAAAGTTAGCTCCTCGTTATGTTGGACATTATGAGATTGTGGAGAGGATCGGTACTTTGGCTTATCGTCTGTTGCTGCCGCCAGATCTGTCCTCATTGCATGATGTATTTCATGTGTCTATGCTGAGGAAGTATGAGCTAGATCATTCGCATGTGCTACGAACTAACGAGGTGGAGCTGGATCGAACGTTGAGTTATGTTGAGTATCCCTTGCAGATCTTGGACAGAAAAGAGAAATAGCTCAGGAACAAGATCATTCCTTTGGTGATGGTCCAATGGAACAAACATGGTAGAGAAGAAGCCACGTGGGAGTTAGAGGATAAAATGCAACGTGAGTGGCCTCATCTGTTTGAGTAGATCTTGCAAGTAACTCCAGTAGCTAGTTTCTTTGTTGTTGTTTGTTCCAGTTATCTTGAACTCTTGGTTAGTAGTCTCTCGTTGTGTGTTGGAGAATTGCTGTTTGTTTTGTGCGTAGCGGGGTTTTTTCCTGTGTTGGTTATTTGTTGAGGTTCTGCTCAGTTCTGGAATTGTTGTTTGATTTCGAGGACGAAATCTTATTTTCATTGGGGGAGGAATGTGAGACCCGAAAGATTATTATATTAATTAAGTTAATTAATCGAGTTTAGCATAGACCAGATTTGGCTTGAACATATTTGGGATAGACTAGCTTTGAGCTGGTACGATTGGTGAAGTAATCAGGTCATTATAAGTTTTCGAACAGCTCTGGATTGTTGGAGAATTTCCATGGAAAATGATTATATTTGAGTGTTGGTCAGCGCTGGATGATCGTATTCAGATTCGGTGGTGAAATCTGGGGGTCGCGCGTTATTGTGGGCACGCTAGTGAATTTTATTAATGGGTACCGAAGCGACGTCGTTTGAGAGAAACCAGATTTGAGAGGTGCACGTTGTTAATAATACGTGGACAGTTCCGGTTCGTAGTCCCGGTTCGTTGTTATGGGGTAGATCGGTGCGGTTCAGGGATTTTAGATTTTACTGGTATATGTGCGTCAGATCTGGGCGATACGACGACGTTTTAGTGATGCTACTGTGAACGCTGTGCGACGCCGTTTAGTGATTCAGATTTGGCTATCGGGATGACATGTCCTAGAGTGAGCGATCCTCTGTGCGACGTCGTTTGGATGAGTCCCAAATCTGTTTTGGCGTAGAGTCCAGATCTGGAGTGGTACTCAGATCTGAGTTGGGATCATCTTTGGGCCTTAAGTTGTCGGTGGCTACTGTTCCTCAGATTTCAACAAATTTGATTTATTAATAGATGACTTTGACCATTCGATTGCGATATCTTTTCCGACACTTAGAAGATATTTCTTCCCGTAAGCTTACTCTGTCGCGATACCCTATTTTGCGTAGAGTCCAGATCTGGAGTGGACTCAGATCTGAGTTGGGATCATCTTTGGGCCTTAAGTTGTCGGTGGCTACTGTTCCTCAGATTTTCAACAAATTTGATTTATTAATAGATGACTTTGACCATTCGATTGCGATATCTTTTCCGACACTTAGAAGATATTTCTTCCCGTAAGCTTACTCTGTCGCGATACCCTAGCTACTGTTCAGTAGCTTATTTCCTTCAATTGCCGGTGGTAGGCAGCTCTGATAGAAGCAAGAGTGGTAGAGCTGGACTCCTCTTGTCAAGACTGTTCTTTCTATACCTCTTTCGAAGACTTGGGGTTAGCTCGAAGAGGATCGTGAAGGAAGCCACCTTGTGTAGTCTGTTAGCATTTGAGCAGATTTGCTTTTCCGTTCAGGTAACGCTCTGAGCTAGTGATAGATCCTCCTTTATGCTTCGTTTAGAGCTGTCTGTTGTGCTAGAAGGGTAGGATAGAGCTGGGTGGAGCTCGTAGCTCCCAGTTCGTAAGTTCTGTGTTGCTGTCCATGAGCATTGTGTTGTATTGGTTTATCAGGTTTCAGATCTAAGTGCTCGGGACATTGTTGTGGTAATTGTAGCTCAGAAGGTTAAGGTACGGATGTGAGCTTGTTTACAGCGTTGGATTCGGCATGGATATATGTGTATGCTTGCTGTTCTGTTGTGCAGTGTATGATATTTCATTGACTGTTGCATTCTATTGCATTTGCATACACACATTTTCCATGTTGAGCTCAGATCTTGTTAGCCTTTCCTTGTTTTGCTAACCTGTGTGTACCAGGATTCTTGTATTGAGGACGAGCGGCAATACCGTACTCCTCATCTCCCTGCTGGGTTGTTGATACCCGTTATGAGCCGAGTGGGTAGCTCCAACGTCTCATGAGTTGGGCAATAGTAGGTTGAGTGATTTGCTATGCTGTGTGTTGAGACGATTGGGTAGCTCCCATATACTCACACACGTCGTGGCCACAATCTTTCAGTTGATATGTATCAATTGTTGAGCTGTTTCTTGAGATCCTTTGGCTCCCTGCTTTCGGTTGTAGCCTTGTTATCATGTATAGCATTTGCATATTATCTGTTGCTATCTATTAGCTGTTTTTCAGTTGCTCTCCGTACTGGGGTTTGACCCCATGTCTCTCTGGGGCTGGTTGTTTTGTTTTCCTATGTGTATATCAGGTTATCATGGTTTCTCAGCTGGACGTGGAGTTGATCCAGCTGGTAGTGCCCCGAAAGGTGGATAGAGTGTCCCAGTTATATATAGTATATTCATGTTATAGTGTATTGTATCTATGTTGAGCGAAAAACTCATCATGGATCCTTTGGTTGTTGATTGGGAGACACTCTATGCTTGTATGTTAGTTCATATTGTAGGTGTTGTAGTTGGTTTTCGATTATTGTAAAACCAGTATTTTAGATATCAATGTATTTTTAAAGTATGTTTTCTAAATCAGGCCAAAGTGAAAAATTTTATCCACTATTTGAAATGCTTCCACGTTGTTTATTGCGTGTTTTATCTCTGATTGAGCACCGGGCCTGACATCTTCGAGTAGCAACCAGACACTGAATCAAGCATTGCCACCACATTTCTCATATTTTGAGCAGTAATCAAGTAAGTGGGCTTTTGTTATATATATTAGTTTGAAATATTATACGGTATTCATGCTATATTCTGTCTTGAATTATCATTTGAGTTTTCGTTTCGTGTCAAGTTCATGATATGACCTATGCTCTGTTTTAGCACTGATGTTTCTGTCGTGATATGGGTCTACGGAATATTACGCACTCTGAGTTACTAGTTGTAACTATGACGTCGATCCCTTAGAGGAGTAAAAATTAGGACTGATCAGTAAACCATAGAAACTAAGTAATTATCAGTTCTACATGTTCTCTGTTATATGCTCTGTCTGTTCAGTGTCTTTGAAATATTTCCAAGTTCAGTTCAGTTGTATATATATGTATATTTTTGGTATGCTCGAATGGTTCCCCCACTTGCTGAGTGTTTCCCCAAACACTCACCCCTTAATTCTTCCACCCAAATAAGAACGAAGAACAGATTGAAGAGGACGAGTAAGAGATGTTCTGGGGCTGGTGAAGACTTAGTGAATGGTTCCCCCACTTGCTGAGTGTTTCCCCAAACACTCACCCCTTAATTCTTCCACCCAAATAAGAACGAAGAACAGATTGAAGAGGACGAGTAAGAGATGTTCTGGGGCTGGTGAAGACTTAGTATAGGTTAATGAAATTTTCGCTTCCGCAAAAAACTTTGAATTTCAGTTGTAAAGATGATCATTTTGATTATGTAATAGACTGGTTTGAGCTGCACAATGAGGCTTGTGTTTTGTAATGAATAATTATTAAACATCGCTGGTGTTCACATCCAGGCCCGTTATCGAGCGTGACAATATCAATGTTTTCGTAACTGAATCGTTAATTGAACTGATGTAGTCTTTAAAACGGTCCAACTGGTTCACCGAACGATCGAACTGTAATATTTTTTGTTAATACAATATTAATTTAATATAATGAATAATATGTTTTAAATTTTCAAAAATAGAAAAATATATATATCAATAGAAAAAATATATTTATTGTCTAAGTCACTATTCAAATATATAATCAAATATTAGTTTTACGGATTAAAAAAATAAGAAATCAAATTTTTTCAAAAAAAATTAAAGAATATTGGAAACCAGTTAGACCAATTGAACCGATTTTTGGCTGGTTTGATCGGTTTAATCGATTCTTGACCGGTCAAACCGACAAAACGGTTAAAATACCTTAACCAAACCGGACCAACAACCGCTTTCCGGTCGAAGAAGCCGATTTTGGTTTTAAAAACAATGGAACATATTGCATAGGCCGTGCTGATGCAGTTAACCAGTTCACATGGTTTGCAGAATATTGCGTTGTGCCGATGATACTAGCAACGCATGTCTCAAGATAACCTTATTTTGAGGTACCGTTGTGATAATCACGCCTTTTTGGAAATGGTCAACTCACACACGACCGATAGGCCCATAAATCTCGAGATTGAGTGCAAATTGTGGCTACCCACATAATGAACCAGATATCTTGCCCTCACTAACCGTCCCGCTCTTCTATATAAACTCAGGTACGTTCACTTTATTATACACTCACAAACTCATAACTTGCATATACTTCCCTACTCACTATTCTCCCGACCTGACATAAGCATCGAAGGGGTTTTGTCAAAGAAATCTCTAGCACCATGTGACCTGTTTTTTGTGATTTCAAGCCACTTCGAGTAGGGAGCTTTTCCTTGGTAGCGGAGGCCTGTCTCGAGCAGGACATCACCGAGCTCCTCAGCGGAACCAAAATTCGGTTAACTAAGAATATATACAAAGGAAACTGCCTTAGAGAATTCGGTTTAATACATTGCCAAATTTCAAGTCACCGTAGCAGGTGAAAACGGAGATACCCATTTCTCTATATATTCCCATATTAGTTTATGTATGAGGAAGGGAAACGACATGGTTACAGGAAGAAATTATAACACTAAAACCCCAGATTTCTGCCTGACTCTGCAAGCACTGTCACCATGTCTCAACAATAATGCCTTAAACATCCCTGCTGGAAGAGAGGGAGGGACACATAGATAAATCAAACACCCACAAAATAAAGATTAAAGTGGAACATGACAAATACGGGCCATGTTCTTGACTTCTTGCTATGGTTTTTCCTCTCTTCTTTATCCCAAATTGGCTTGTTTTAGTTATTTTTATTTTGCGGGATACCTTATATTCTATATTTTTCACAGTGACTTTTGTCTCCCTTGATCTTTCCAATCCTGAGTATGACACAATGATTTAACCATGTTTTATACTCACCACTGTCCTGTTCTTTGTAGGGAAGGTTTTCCTTTATATCGGGGGAGTAGGAAAGGTGGGCCGGCATATGTGTCGTTGTTTGCTGGATTTTCAGACGGTACCCTTTTCGCTCTTTTTTTACTCTCTCTGGACCTTTTTCCTTGATTTGATTGAACTTTCTTGTCAAAGAGTGGGAAAAATTATTTTTACTATATATTAAAAAGAAATAAGTTTTACGTCTTCCTTTTATATTAGTGTAATTAGCTTATGTTGATTATGTCAGAATTCGAAAATTGGTGGAATGGTTATTCTAATTTTTATGAAAGTGATTCTGAATTATTTTTCACAGAAACTCTTCTAAGTTTCATCTTTTTCACTTTTGCTTCCAAACATTGCCCATTTCTTATTTTTTCCATCTTCATGACATGTAAATTTAATCAATCTTTTAAAAAGTAAAATTTGTTGTAATCAATATCTTTTTTAGGAAAAAGGTAAAAAAGCTGGTTTGTTTTTCGGAATGGTACCATGAAATTTTAGATTTTTTAACATGGATCGATAGAAGTAGATGTTATCATATAATATATCTCATGCAGTCACGACAAAATATACGTGAATATACCGAGTTATAACAAAAACGTTTATACTTGAGCATCCTTACACGATCGAGTATCCTCAGTGAAATGGTAACATCCTTCTAAAATATCAAACTGCCAAAGTAAAAGGAAGTATATCTAGCTGATGTGGAACAAGCAGTCACAAAAGTCAGCGAAAAAAATTGGACCAAATCTGGTTCTATATATTGTGTTTTCTTATCCAACTTTCACACTATTATGATCGTTTGTATCGAGCAATCCATTGCGTGGAGCACACAGGCGTATTGATGTGAGTGCCTTGTCGAAATGCTTGGCCTTAGTGCCAAGATACTCGCTCCAAGTGATGGCCCTGTAAAGTGGTGGGTGGCAATTGTCAACTAGTTTCGGGAGTGGGCTGATTTTGACACTTGATGGTGGTCCATACAGGTAAGCGATGGACAGCCGGCGTCGAGTCCGGTTCACTACGGCTCGGTGTACTACACTCGGGTATAGCCCATTTGACAGCATGTGCATGAGGTCCCCGACGTGGACCACCAGTGCCCCCGGGTGAGGCGGCACAGTGATCCATCCGGCGGCGCCGTCCCGGAGAACTTGCAGACCGCTGGTGTTGCTTTGGTGTAGAATGGTGAGGATGGTGGAGTCGGTGTGGGCGGCTAGGCCCATGGCGCGGTCTGGGTCCGGACAGGCCGGATATGAATTCAGCTGCAGTACAGCGCATCCGCCTTCGGGCTCGCCTTTCGGGCCGGCCCATTTTAAGTCCTCTTCTGTTATGCCCAATGACCCTAGCATGAGCCACATGAGGCGCCCGGCTAGCTTGTTCATCTCCTTTTTGTAGTTTTCAACTGTATCGCTGAAAAAAGGCGGATTCATAATGAGAAAATATACTCCATCATGTTGGATCATCCGATGGCTTTAGCTAGCTAAATCGTTAGAGATTAGTTTTATATATAGTATGAGAATATACCAAAACTTGCGGTAGTCACGAGGCCAAAGTTGGCGGGCATGGTCGAGGGGTGATCCTGCAATGGTGAACCCCTCGGACCACATTAGCTTGGGAAAGAAGGAAGAAATCCGGGCGACCCCATAACCGGAGACACCATTCGGGGGCCTTGCGGCCCTAAGCTTCTGATTTAGAGGCAGGGAGAAGAGCCGCTTTCCGGCCGACTCAACATCGTAAAGAAAGTTCTTGGGAATATTGTGATTGATGACTTGGAACACACCCCATGTCTTGCATGCATGGCCGATGAGCTCGGTGGCATTTTCGTTATTAAGATCTATGATAGGGACGGATTCGGGATTGCACGTGCCGTCGGATGACGGGTACTCGTCAAGGGCCCGTGTCGCCGTCCATGCATGGGAATCGGGCAATTCCTTGATCGAGTTGAGGTCCAAGAATTTGTGGTGCGGATGCACAGGGTGTGCGTGAAAGGGATCCGAAAGTAGTCTCGAAGGCATGGTTTTTGGAAAAGATAGAATGACTATGATTCTTTAATTATTATAAAGGATTTATTGGTTTTGGGGTTTGGGTTTGGGTGTGGGTTTTTGAGAGTCCTCGTACTAGTTAAAAGATGTGTGTAGGAAGGGAGATATGTATATTTGAAGTGAGAAAAGTCAGTAGAAAAATGTGGTGCAAGAGATTGTGGTGGTATCTACTGTGTTTATATAGAAATGGAGGGGGATGGTGACTACTCACCACCACTCACTTGTGGATTTTTGAATTTGTTGTTTGTATTTTTGTGGAGTGTGTATTTTTTTGAAGGATAATTTTAGTGATTTTCTTGATTGTTGTCCTGTTGCTTTACATTTTATATTCATTTATTATATTATATTTTCTTTTTGAATGACCGGAGAACTCACAACCATTATCCTTCAGTGCACCATCATCGGGCTTAAACCACACAGGGCAAACCCCATGTAATATAGCCTTGTTCGAAAAAGTATTGTTAGAGAGAATCAAATTTCTAACAAATGGTTAAGATTTTATCAACTTCATCAACTTAGAGACCCACAAGAGTTATATTTTCCCTACATTGTAATTATGTTTCAAGCCACATAATCGAGATACCGATGGATCTACCATTGAACTATTTTGGTGGAAACTTTATAATCCATTGTATGTTCAAAATCAAATGTGGAGGATACACAAAATAGGATTTGTAGGTTAACTTTTTCTAGGGGTAAATACACAAATATTATGCTTTTTCACAATTTACATGTTTTCAATGGGTAAATTCTACTATGGGCAGTTTCTTTAAAAGGACATATATTTGACTAGGCAAATTTTGCTAAGGAGTCCTTTTTAGAGGTGATCCATATTTGCCAAATGAAAATTTCAAATGAATGAAGAGTTGTGATATGTGTATATATGTGTGGGCAAGAGGGGGAGGTATATGGCTGAAATGACCAGATTACCCCTGTACATAGATGATGAAAGGAATCATCTCAACCTCACAACACTGTGGAAGGGCTCCAAGGGGGGCCTATCCCTTCTCCATGTGCCTTTGTCTTGTCCTCAAGTAGGAAAACATCTCCATCATCTCTTCCCTACTTGGCCCTAATCGCCCCCCCGCTCACTACATGACAACACCATTCATGGTGAATGACGGGTTTGTCCTTGCCCTTTCGGATTTGATGAAACTTCACTTGAATCTAGGATACGGCTAGGTGACTCACATCCTTGTTAAGATTTGCAATTCTACAATCATCGATTTGGATTAATTGAGCCTAGCTATGACAAAAGATCAAAGGGATATACAACTGAAAAAATGGACAAAAAAAATTGATGATTTTTAAAACATGGGCTGTTATTGCTTGTGTTAATCATTTCTTTAATCCCAACAGGATTTGTTTATCAATAAGTTCTCAATAAGAAAACAAAAGGAGGTCGTTGTCCTCTATCGAGATATTTATTTAGTTATAAAAGCGGGACGTGATTTGATAATCGTTTTGAATAATGAAGATGGGAGGGAGATTTTGTCATGTAGAGATAGAGCCAACATGAGTTGCCCCCTAATGGCCTCCCTAAACTCCCTATAAATTATTTGTTTATGTGATAATGAAATATCCCCATCACTTTTGGCTTGTGGGTTATTTTGACAATTTTGAAGAAGTGGACTTCTTAATCATCATCTTTATTGATCCAAATATGCATTTTATTAGCATCCATCACATATTGATTGAGCCCTCGTTTTCATATATAGGATTTGGGGCAATCGTATCCACTACCACTATCAATTGCCTCTTGTAACAACGTGTAGAGACAAATTTTTTGTTGTAAATTTCGTTTACATTTAAATAAAAAGAATTGCCACGTAAGAAAACTAATGAGGTTATATTTTTGTATATTTTAAATGTAAGTGGGAAGCACTCTTTGATTAGAAAATATATATATTTAATCTATGTTTTTTTTGTTGTGATATAACACGAGTTACAACTTACAAGGGGCATGCATGTTGGAAAGATGGCGCATACACATGCATAATTATCAATAAGAATTTATATGCTCTCACGTGGTACTAACTGGTCAAGTTTGGTGCGAAATAAATAAATAAATTATAAATTTATTGAAATTATTTAACCATTAATTTTAGGCATTGTGATTAGAGAATCATGATGAACAATTATTGGATTAATGCGAATGCCTCATAATCGTCTGAATTTGAAACATGCAAAATTTATTGAGAATGCTCATAATATAGAAGTAGCTACATGCACATGCTAATGCTAATGCTAATGCTAATGCGTTATATTAATGGATAAAAATTTATTGTTAGAAATAATGTGCAATTTATAACTATGATACGTGTTCCTTAGAATATTTTAGCTCAATGTACTGCCAAAATATACACAAAATTGTGAGTCGAGAATTTGAAATTCAGAAGTTCAGGCGCGATGTAATAATGATTAAAGCATTTCATTTGAAAAAGTATTAAAATGACTCCAACTAATAAAAATATATATAAATATCTATTAACTTTGAATATTATTCAGCCAATATTTTTGAATGAATTTTCAACTCAAATATTTAAAATTTAAATTCACCTACCGATCAATATTATAATATCTTTCATGTATGTTGCATTCTTATGCTACTAGCATTCACAAAACTCACATGAATAATCTTGTGCTTCACTTTTTTGCGTAATTTTTTTAAAATTTGAAGATTATATGGAGAAAACAATAATATTTAATGATAATAACTTAAATAATCGTATAGTTTTGACTAAATTTTACTAGATTTTATATACATTTTTAGTCGATAATAGAGTTTAGAGATGATGAATAAATTCTTTAAAATTTACTTTAAAAAAAATTTCAAATAAGGTCAGCTAAGTTATTTGAGCCTGTATCTCAGTCTCTACTGATATTTTGAGCTACAATAAGTTGTGCGCAAATAACTCAATCAATCAGTGGACAAAAAAAGTGATAAGTAAATAGACAAGATACTAGAAACTTTGTCTATGAAAGTTCGAAGTATTAAACTTCTACGTATCTTCTTCTTCCAAACTGGAAATATTTTTACTAGAAAACTTTGATCTGATTATACATTTTAATCAAACCCCACTCATCTCTGCTGATAGGAACTCATAGCACTCTCACACTTAATAGAATAAACTCCGTTAGTTTTACAAAAGATGCTCTGGCTATTGATTTCTCATGTATGAACAAGCCTGAGCTGATTTGCCTTACGACACACTAGGTGTGCTAAATGAGAGTTTTGAACAAAGATAATTTGAACACTTTTATCTTGTTCTCTTATCGTACTCGTAGCTTCAGTAAATTCAAATGTTCAATGCTCTTGGTATATAGAGGCTTGAGATCCAACGGTATTCGAATAGTACTCTTAGCGGCTGAATCCTCGTATCATTGTATTTGAGAATTTAATGTGCATTTAATGTAGTCTGTGTACTCTGTACTTATGCTTAAATGCTCTTCTTTTTAAGCGTAATAAGATAATCTTCGTACACAACATTCCTGTCAATATTCTGATTGTTGTCTTATCTTTTCAACGATTGTAAATGCACTTGAAAAGCAAAACTCTCAGCTTGTACCGAACTAATCTATTCTATCACCGCGTCTGTCAGGCCTCGTGCTCACTCAGAGTAAGCAAAACAATAGCGGAAGCATTTAAAATAGTGGTTAAAATTTTCGCTTTTGACTTGACTGAAAGATTACATGATTTAAAAAACAACAATACTCAAAATATCCCAGTTTACAAACACTCAGTACAACAGTACAACATATATCAAATACCAACCCGCAACACTACAACTGAATACAATAGAGCACAGGACATCCCCCGGCTAACAGTACTGATACATATATGCTATACGCTAACTGGGACACTCTAACCACCTCCTGGGGTACCTCCAGCTGGGTCAACTCCATGACCAGCTGAGTAACATGGGAAACCTGAACAACAAACAGGCAGGCAAACAAACCAAGCCCTAGAGGGACATGGGGTCAAACCCCAGTACGGAGAGCAACTTAAAATAGCAACTGGAAAGCAACAGATAATATGCAAATGCTATGCATGAACAGCTGAGTACAACAGAAGGCTACAATCAATGGCAGGGAGCCAAAATCTCGAAGGCAACTCAAAGCTGATCAAGAACAGATACAACGGATAACAGTGGCCACAGGGTGTGTGAGTATATGGGAGCTACCCACTCGTCTCAACACACGGTATCATGTGCGAAACACAGCTCAACCCTTGTGAGGCTCTCTGCTCACAATTATCTTCTAATCTCATTATGTGGGCGATTAATTAAACTAACAAGTTTAATTTACAACCCGCTGGCCCAACTCATGAGATGTGGGAGCTACCCACTCCGCTCATAGTGGCTAACAGATCCCAGCAGGGAGACGAGGCATACGCGAGTTACCCGCTCGTCCTCTAAACAGGCACCCTGATACTCACAGATCAACACAACATGGCACGGCTTAAACAGAACTGATGGATCTGTTCTGACAGATCCTGATTAAGTTTTGAATTACACAAAACCTGTTATTGTATTTCTAACAATTCTACTTAAGTGTACAGGTTTTAGGAACGAAGAAGAAGATGAACAGTAGCAGAAATCTATCCAGCCGATGGTTCAAGATTAAGTTCAGCAGTTGGTTTGGTGCATTCATTTAGACGGCAGCTGGATTAGCAATGGAGACGTCCAAAGTTGAATCAGTTGTTCGTAATCTGGCGGAGGCCAATTCAGACCAACAGATGTGATTATTGCTTAGAGAGCTTGAACCAGCTGGAGCGCTAACAAGAGCTGGTAACAGCAGTGATGACGTCAGCACATATAATGGAGATAGCTGGGAGCACCAAGGATGACGTCATCACAATCAGCAGTGAGCTACAGTGATCAGCAGTTAAGCAAAAGCTATCAGCAGATAAGTAGAGAAGCGCAAGAGATGAAGCGACGTCGTAGAAGAAGATTCCAGTCGCAAGTTACTGTTGACGAAGCTGTTGTCAGTTACTACTCACGAAGCTGTCGGCAGTTGCCATTCATATTACTGTTGACGAATCTGTTAGCAGTCGCGATTCATATTACTGTTGACGAATCTGTTAGCAGTCGCGATTCATATTACTGTTGACGAATCTGTTAGCAGTCGCGATTCTTATTACTGTTGACGAATCTGTTAGCAGTCGAGATTATAAGTAATGTTGACAAATCTGTTGACAGTCGCTATTCAAGAAGCTGTTGGCAGCTGATGAGCAATGTTGAACAAGAAGCTGACAACAGCAAACGTAACAGTGAAGAAAGCGACGTCGTAGAAGAAGAATCCAGTCGCAAGCTATTGTTAACCAGCAGATGGCTACAGTGGAATAGATTCAGCAGATGATATTTGAAGTTGGCGATTGCAAAACGATGTCGCTTGAATAAGTTGGAACGACAACGTTTTGCATTCGCGATAAGAATCAGCAGATGCTCTTTGCGATAGAATGACCAGCACGAATATACAGTACATCCAGACGAGAGCTTCAGCGTTATATTTAACCAGTCGAGGATGCATAGCAAACGATGTCGTTTGAATAAGTTGATACGTGTTGATATGCATCCAGTCGCAAGCTGAAGTACCAGTCGCAAAGATCCAGACGCAACGATGATTTCAGCAGTAGCGCAAAGACAGAAGATCAACCCAGTCGCAAGCTACAGCGCTTTGTATATCCAGTCGAAATGGAATCCAGTCGCAAGAAAGCAGATGTAGTGGAGAGTTACAATCCAGACGCAAGATATCCAGTCGCAGTATTTGAAGCTTCAGCAGTAGCGCAAAGAATTCAACGCAATCAATGCTCAAGATGGAAGAATTAATGGCTGAGATTAAGTCGTGCAAATTGCCTGAAATTAAGGGAACAAGTTTTGTACTATTCTGGGAAATAGTACAATTGACAGAGGAGCGTTGCACGTATTTGGAAAGACGAGAATTTGGCCTTGACAAGCGCAGAAGAGATTTGGAACCTATCTAACGGCTTTATTCGAACAGAGGCTATTTAAGGGAGAAGATTTGAAGGAAGAAG
>KV016795.1:316403-328781 GCA_001598015.1 Dorcoceras hygrometricum
ATCTGAAAAATTGTTTTTCACATCATAACATTCAGTTTAAAACTGAGTCAATCGGTTCGATCTGATCGGCGATCGGAGTTACGATGAAGTCGCAGCAATGGATATCGTCATTTGGACCCGGGCCCGGTGGGCCGGTCCAAGTCCATTGTTAAGTCTATATAATGTGATTATTATTAGACTTAATAATAACTTCATTAACACAAACTACACTCAAAACCCTAGCACTAGCCGCCCCTCCCTCCCTCTCCTCTTTTCCCTCGCCGCGCCGCCGCCGCCGCTCGCCGTGCGCCGCCGCCGCCGCCGCCAACTTCGCCGGAATTCGTTCCGGCCAGTTTTTTCGAGGAGAATCCAATCGTGCTGATCTCGTCAGGACTTCTAGTGCAGTCTGACGAAGGAGTCTCGGATCTGTTCGTGGACCGGATTGACGTAGCTACCGCAATCAACCGAGAAGCGCCGGGTTCTTGAAACACCGGTTGGAGCCAGGCACAAGTGCCAGAGAGGTAACTCGTTAAAACACCCTATGTATGTTGATACATGATTATAGAATTGTTCTTCGTATTGATCGCATCCCGGTTAAATTTTTTGTTCTTCCGCTGCCTGACCGGGGTGCGGATCCGGATCCACCAACATAGCAGCGCAAAATTTTTATTAACCTTTCAAAGCAGCGCTGCTAAGTGTCTTTCGGTCCTAAAAATTGGTATCAGAGCAGGTTGTTCTTGAACGAGCACTGTTTTTAAAACACATGTGCTATGTTTTAAATATTTTAACTGTTTTGAGAAGCTTATTTATGAAGGCCAGTTAATCTGTTTTAATATAGAACCGGTTTTTCGCTTGATGAACTGACGGGATGCGCGAGTCCCGTGCAGATGCCAATATTCTATTTTCGTTGTGCTGTAAGATCACTTGGAGCGAGGCTCAGTGACAAGCACATGGGACGAGATAGAAGAAAGAAAAATCTGATCTTTTATCTTTACTGGTTCTTCATACATAAGTAACTCAGTAGCACTTGTTATTTGAAACAATATTTCGATGCTCTGTTTTGTTTTAAAATGTTCTGTTTTGCGGATTTTCAGCTGGTGCCAAAATTTTGTTTTAATGATTTGAGCTCATGTTATAAAATACAGGGAGAGTGGCGTCACTGTCTTTGACTAATTTGAGTTATGCATCAGTTTCGTTTTCAAAATCATATAGTTCTTGCATACGGTGCTTCCCAAAACTGGTTTTGTTTTTCAAAATTAAAACTCCTGCTGTTACGTTGTTTTTGTTGTAACAGTGTAGGGAGAGCTCTGTTTTAATTATCGGGAAGACCAGCAGTTCGATCTCTTTTTGATTCCCACAAAAAGGGAGAGAATTGTTAGAAATTGCATCGTTGATTTAAGGTTTTGTGTAAATCAAAAAGTGAGAGATTGATGGATCTGTTCTGACAGATCCTGATTAAGTTTTGAATTACACAAAACCTGTTATTGTGTTTCTAACAATTCTACTTAAGTGTACAGGTTTTAGGAACGAAGAAGAAGATGAACAGTAGCAGAAATCTGTCCAGCCGATGGTTCAAGATTAAGTTCAGCAGTTGGTTTGGTGCATTCATTTAGACGGCAGCTGGATTAGCAATGGAGACGTCCAAAGTTGAATCAGTTGTTCGTAATCTGGCGGAGGCCAATTCAGACCAGCAGATGTGATTATTGCTTAGAGAGCTTGACCCAGCTGGAGCGCTAACAAGAGCTGGTAACAGCAGTGATGACGTCAGCACATATAATGGAGATAGCTGTGAGCAGCAAGGATGACGTCATCACAATCAGCAGTGAGCTACAGTGATCAGCAGTTAAGCAAAAGCTATCAGCAGATGAGTAGAGAAGCGCAAGAGATGAAGCGACGTCGTAGAAGAAGATTCCAATCGCAAGTTACTGTTGACGAAGCTGTTGTCAGTTACTATTCACAAAGCTGTCGGCAGTTGCCATTCATATTACTGTTGACGAATCTGTTAGCAGTCGCGATTTATATTACTGTTGACGAATCTGTTAGCAGTCGCGATTCTTATTACTGTTGACGAATCTGTTAGCAGTCGAGATTATAAGTACTGTTGACGAATCTGTTGACAGTCGCTATTCAAGAAGCTGTTGACAGCTGATGAGCAATGTTGAACAAGAAGCTGACAACAGCAAACGTAACAGTGAAGAAAGCGACGTCGTAGAAGAAGAATCCAGTCGCAAGCTATTGTTAACCAGCAGATGGCTACAGTGGAATAGATTCAGCAGATGATATTTGAAGTTGGCGATTGCAAAACGATGTCGCTTGAATAAGTTGGAACGACAGCGCTTTGCATTCGCGATAAGAATCAGCAGATGCTCTTTGCGATAGAATGACCAACAGGAATATACAGTACATCCAGACGAGAGCTTCAGCGTTATATTTAACCAGTCGAGGATGCATAGCAAACGATGTCGTTTGAATAAGTTGATACGACATCGTTTGATCTACCCAGTCGTGGGAAGTCCAGTCGCAAGCATTTGAAACCAACGACTGGACAACCAGCTTCAAGCATATCTTCACCTGCTCATCCAGTCGCAAGCATTTCACGACCAACGACTGGACAACCAGCTGCAAGCTCATCCAGACGCAATCAACAGTACATCCAGACGAGAGCTACAGTAGACCAGCTGTTGATATGCATCCAGTCGCAAGCTGAAGTACCAGTCGCAAAGATCCAGACGCAACGATGATTTCAGCAGTAGCGCAAAGACAGAAGATCAACCCAGTCGCAAGCTACAGCGCTTTTTATATCCAGTCGACATGGAATCCAGTCGCAAGAAAGAAGATGTAGTGGAGAGTTACAATCCAGACGCAAGATATCCAGTCGCAGTATTTGAAGCTTCAGCAGTAGCACAAAGAATTCAACGCAATCAACGCTCAAGATGGAAGAATCAATGGCTGAGATTAAGTCGTGCAAATTGCCTGAAATTAAGGGAACAAGATTTTTACTATTCTGGGAAATAGTACAATTGACAAAGGAGCGTTGCACGTATTTGGAAAGACGACAATTTGGCCTTGACAAGCGCAGAAGAGATTTGGAACCTATCTAACGGCTTTATTCGAACAGAGGCTATTTAAGGGAGAAGATTTGAAAGAATAAGGTTGACGAATAGACGAGAGTGAAAAAGATAGACGAGATAGACGCTGGTGTCGCTGTGAGGCTGTCGCAGAAAACACATTAATTGCACAGTGCACCAGCAGAGGGAAAATCAAAATAAAGACGAAGCAATCGTCCGCCATTAGAGAGGAGCTTTCACGAGAGTCGATTGCTGAGTTTTAATTAGCTTGTGTAGAAGCAATTTCCCTAGTGTGTGAGAAACAGAGAGTTGAGCGTTTCATTGTATCAAATCTCACACACAGAGATTCATTCACATTGTATTAGTGAATGAATCTCAAAACGTTTCAAATAGTTCCCGTCCAAGTACGATGACGTAAAACTCATGTGTATGTAGTTAGTCACACAGTTGCGGCTGGTGTGCATTTGTGAAGTCTAGGAGTTCTCACAGCTGCTGGTTGTGGGATCGGGTCTGTACACGAGTTGTAAGATCAAATCTTCTAGTGGATCCTTCCGAGGTGGAATAAGGGGAGATGTAGGACATTGAGGTCCGAACTTCCAGAAACAAATATGCTGTGTATCGGTCCATTTCTTTATTCGTTCAGCACTTGCATTTTATACTTAGCATCGCATACAGTTCAGCACACAAGCACTTGCATAGTTTCGAACAGATTTATGTTGCACATAAATCTGTTTGAATCGTTTTAAAATATAGGATTCAGTTCTGGTATTTTCCGCATGATTTTTAAATCATACTAAATTTGTCTCCAGTGCTCTTCTGGTGAGTTTTTATGTGTTCAAGAACAAGAGGTATTGCACCTCATCCTTTGATTAGCAGCGCAAAATTTTTATAACCTTTCAAAGCAGCGCTGCTAAGTGTCTTTCGGTCCTAAAAAGAACAGAGCTCAATATGACGATGCGTGTATGCAACAGATAAAATGTCCAACACAGAACATATACAACGATGCAAGGCATACACAGCAGCAAGCATAATCACCCATGCTCAATCCAAAGCTGTAAAACAAGCTCACATCCGTACCTCAAGTCTTCTGAGCTACAATTACCACAAAGCAGTCCCGAGAAACATAGATCTCACACCTGCTAAGCCAACAGAGATACTAACTCAGGGACAGTAGCATAGAAACTACGAATAGGGAGCTACGAGCTCAACCAAATCTGTCCTACCCTTCTAACACAACAGAAGGCTCTGAACAAAGCACAAGGTATGATATTAACACTTACCCAATGAGCTACCTGAACGGCAGACGAAATCCGACGCTTATGCTAAAAGACTAGAGAAGGGAGATGTCTTCGCACACCTCTTCAGCTTCACACAAGCTTCCAAAAGCAGCATCAAACGAAGCGTCTTAGCAAGAGGAGTCCAGCGCTATCACTCTTACTTCAGTCGGAGCTATTTACCGTCGGCAATCGGAGAAGATAAGGTTCGATGAACAGTAGCTAGGGTATCACGACAGAATTCGGTATCGGGAATATTCTATGTGTCAAAGCTGCATAATAAAGAACGAAGGCAAAATCCTCAATTTAAAGGTCAAATCTGCTCAAATCTGAAGAACAGAACCCACCGACACTTAAGTCTCAAAAATAATTTCCCACTCGGATCTGAATCTCACATCAGATCTGTCTCTACACCAAAACAGATCTCGACTTATCCAAATGACGTCACACAGAGTCTACTGTCGCATTTGAACACGTCACCCGCTACTCGAATCTGAAATTCTAACCAGCATCGCAACACTCAGATCCCATCGAAATCTGAAGACCAACGTCTCAGATCCGAATCTCGCTCGCCATACTAAAATGATGTCGTTCCAACTAATCCAAACGACGTAGTTTAGATACTCGCTACAAAACACGCTGACTCACAACTGAACGCATGCGATACCAGATCTCATCACCACAACTGAGCGCGGTCACCAGCGCTGACCAACACTCACATCTGACCGATTCCCGCAGAAATTCTCCAACTCTCAAGATCTGTTCTAAGGACTTAAAAGAACCCGATAACTAAACCAAGCATACCAGCTTAAAGCTGATTCATCCCAGATCTGTTCAAGCCAAATCTGGTCTATGCTAAACCCGATTAATTAACTCAATTATCTTGTAAACTTTCGGGCCTCACAGCGTCGTTATGTTCTTATCTGTGTATGCTGATATATCCGAGCTTATCCAGTTGAGAACTAATCTGATCTGCTTTTGAATAATGCGCTTGGACTAATCTGCGCTTGTACATTGCACTTGATCTGATCTGATTCAGTTCTACCCAACTTGTCTTAGATCAGCTGAGCTTTTTAAAAACTATTGAGTTGAGCTAATTAAATCATATATGATTATTTTGTTACCACCAACACTTATTTAAATTATCTTAACATTTTTATATGTTTATAGAGAAAATTACAAATTCTGATTTATGTTTCAATTTGTGATTTTTGTCATCTATGTTATTAGTTTTAGTAAAATTACTTTTGCTTTTTTTTGTATAATTTTAGTCATTTATCTATGTTGTTTGATGTATGTAGCCATGCCATAGAGCAAATATATCAGTGCCACGTGAGGTTTTTCATATAAACAAATCAAAATTATAAAAAAGAGCATCAAATATAGACTATATAGAAAGAACTTTCCCCTGTTCTTAGAATTTATGGGATATTCAGTCATAAATATTTGACTCATTTACCGAGTCACTCCAAAGTATTTTAATGTTACAGATTACATCCAAATATTTCAAGAAAATTCAACTTGATTCTTCCGTCCCAATGCTCGTTAAAAATTAACAGAGATTTAGACTTACTGCAAAAGCCACATAATATGATATTGAAATCCCTAAATGGATTTAAAATGCCAACTTAAACCATGGAAGGCTTGAAACAAATAATCGAAAATGTTGTAATCTTAACCTCTTCAGTGAAATTTTTGATAGCCAAGATGTGCTTTCTTGAGTTTTTTAGAGCAACATTTTTATAAAATGAAGTCACTTAGGAGATACAAAAGATGTAATCCAATGAATCCACCATACGGAGCCTTTTTGGGAGCTGGAATAGGCATAGTTTACGGTCTGGAATAAGATCCTAGGTTTGCCCCTGAAATAATTATGTTGGATTTGTGAGACAGATCAGATCTTAATTTTTTTGAACACAAAAATTGCTACTTTATTTCTAACATTTTACGTGAGTGCGCAGATCGGACTGAATCAGATCATTTCAGAGCCGAGCTGAAAGATGAAGAACTATGAAATATAAGAAGAGTTGAGCTCAGCTTAGAAGAAGAGCAGTATAGATCACTTCAAATAGCAATAGCAGTTCAGATCAGTTGAAGTGCATCTCAGAACAGTTCAAAGTAGATAAGATCAGATAAGAGCAATAAAGGCATAAAAGCTTAGAACAGTATAGAATAGCTCAGAATAACAAAATAGAATAGATCAGCTCAGAGATAGGCAGAAAACAGACCAGAAGAGTTAAAGAGCAGTTAGCTTAGATAAATGAACAGAGTAGAGCAAATCAGATTAGAGAAGAATAAGTTCAGGGAGCAAGTGCAGCAACAGATCATATTAGAAGCGAAGAACAGAATGAATTCAGACTAGAATAGCATAGAACAGAACAAAGAAGAGCAGTGTAGTTCTGTATGTAGATCTGATTGGAGCTTCGCAACAGATCATTTCACATAAGAAGAGAAGAGCTTGATTGAAGAACAGATCAGAGCGGAGTCCATATCAGATCAGCATAGGCTACCAGCTCAGATGGACCAAGAAATCTGAAAAAGCATTACTCAAGATTGAATTGAAGTGGTTCAAACTGATTTGTTCTTCCAATAGATTAGTTCAGAAGGCAGTACAAAGATAATAAATAGCCACACCTAATCTTGTACGATGAAAGACGACAAATACAAGAGTCGGAAACTTTACAGAAGATTTTCAACGGTTAGGAACTTGTGTCCTATGGTAACATCATTACAGAGGCTATATATATCAGCTGAACTGAAGATGAAAAAGAGAATTGATTCATGAGTCCATGTGAGATCGCAAGACTCTCAAGCTGCGTGTGTGCACAGAGTGCAATTTCGGACCAGAACAGAATAGAAAGTTGTGCACACACCATCAGATGTCGTCATGGTGAACTTGAAGATCATAAATAAGACGACGGTGTATGAGGCAATTAATACGAGTGCTGAGCCGAAATAGATTAGTACTCACACACACACACATTCACTCATAAATTGAGAGCTGAGCGAAACATATTATCTGAGTGAATATAAATCAAATCAATGTAATATGTGAGACGTTAAACAAGTGAATAGAATTGAGAATAGAGTGGAGTCTATTAGTTCAGCTCGGGCAGTGTTGTAAGTCCTAACTAAATGGGTTTGTACAAGTCTGTATAAATCAAAGTTTTCGAGTGAAATGTGAGGACAGTGATTAACCAAAGTAATTAGTATCTTAATCATGTTTAGATTAAGGTTTAATCATCCGAGTTTATCCAGCTTAGAGAGGAATTGGCTTGAGTGCAAGCTGATCTTGCGTTTCACGCTAAGCTGATGTTATAAGTTGGTATGGTTCAGCTTGGAGGCGTGGTATAAAGGACCAGCTTAGAGGTAAGCTGGTGTGTTACGAGAGCTGGTTCGATACGTGGAAGCTGTAAGCTATTCATTGCATAGCAGATTAGACGTCAGCTGTTAAGCAAAGGATATGCTAAATCCGTGAGTTGTTCTGGGATCGCAAGCTGTTACAGATTGGCATGCTGTGACCTGAGAGCTTATGGAACAGCTTTGGGGTGTTGTAAGCTATTTAGAGTATCCTGAGCTGATAGGTAGGATATGTGCTGTTCCAAATTCCTCCGAGCTGAGTTGCATGAATTGTTAGACAACGATGCTAGTGCGATCTGAGCTGCCTTGGTGCGAGCTAGTGACGTAGCAGCTCTGAGCGATTAGTGAGGGTCAGTTCTGGTGAGAACTGATTGTATTCCAGAGCTGGAGTGGTGCGCGAGAGCTGTTAGCGCACGAGAGCTGATCTGGGGTCAGAGTTGAGGCCTGAGCTGTTAGAATTCATCAGCCTGGTCGTAAACTGAAGCGAGGAGCAGGTTCTGTAAGAGCTTTTGGTCTCACGCGAGCTGATCTAGTGCATAAACTAGTCTGGACGGTGATCTGTTACTACTGTAGCAGTTGAGAGCCTGTGCTGTTGTGAGAGCATGATCTGTTGGGATGCGAGCTGTTTGATGCGAGAGTTGGTAGCATGTGCGTGCTGAGCTGTACACTGGGCTGAGTCGTTGTAGTCGTGATATGTTGAATTAGTGAGTATATATACCAGCACTTACTTATTGAGAACACATCCCTTGGCTTCTTCTGGAATCTCTCGACAGATAATTTCTCCAAACCCTAGACATTGTTCACCCGACTAGTTTTATGGATTTTCGGAGATCAGACGGTCAGTTTAAAGCAAGGGTGCAGAGGTTGGAAACCCCTATTCAAGGACGACGTTTCTATACCAGTTTGGAGTCGAGAGGAGGCTGTACATAGGAGATCGTCGTGAAGCTGCATGAGTTGGGTTCCACGATTTTCGGTCGAGATTTAGCTTCGGTTCAGATTGTAATCTCCGTGTGGTTGTCATGAGCTGCTGGACCTGGAGCAGCTGCCGAGAGGAACGGGAGGTGTATCTTGCTGTGAGCTGTGAGCTGTGAGCTGTGCCGAGGTAGTTTCCAAGATCTGCGTAAGGTACGCATTCGGAGCTTGTATTTACAGCTTTGAGCTAAGCATGTGAACGTAATGTTGTGGTGGAATGTGGCCTGGCGTGTGTGTGTTGTTCTGCTGTAATCTCCTGTGCGAGAGTAGAACTTTGCTAGGCCTGTTGTTGTTGTAAGAGCAGTTTACATGTTGAGCTGTAGTGACCAGTACACGTGTGCTAGGTAGCCGCGCTGTTGGGTCCATGTTTTTTATGTTGTCGTGCTTAGGGCAGTGAGCTGAGTGCTAAGCCTTGTGTTGCACGATATAGCATGAGCTGTTCTGTTTTATGCATGTGTGTGAATAGGGAGCTATCTTTCTTATGTTGTATGGCTGTATGCTGCACCTTGTTGGTTTTCTCATGCTCGTATATCAGGTTGTTTAGCTCCCTCTTTGTAACCGCATGTTGTTTCATAATCTGAGCTCCTCTTTTGTATTTGTATGTTGTTTTGTGAGTTGATCACATATTCCTTACTAGCAGATAACGGTTTTTGAGCTCATACCTGTGTTGTCCGTTGATTGTTAATCTGCAAGTACCAGGTAGTTTTGTTGGGAAGGCCTGAGACGGAGTGGGTAACTCCCACACTCTCGATTGTGCCATAATGAGAAGGAGTGGGTAGCTCCCACACTCTCGATTGTGATGCTTTGGGATGGAGTGGGTAGCTCCCACACTCTCATGAGCTTGGGCACCAGCGGGTTGAACGGTTCTAGCTTGCTACTGGTAACGCGTGTGATTGAGTGACTGGGTAGCCCCCATTCTCTCACATGAGCTGCGTCCATTCCGGTTCTGTTTTATGCCAGGTACCTGTGTGATCGAGCGGCCGGGTAACTCTCATTCTCTCACACGTTCGGTGACCACTTCTGTTCTGATAGCCAGCCGTGTGCTGTTTCTGTAAGCTAGGTACCTCCAGTCATGGAGTAGTTCTGCGAGCCCTACCTCCGGCTGTCGAGTTGTTTCTGAGAGCCTTGTTCCTCCAGCTGTTGGTTTGTTTTGTGTATGTGGTTTTCCCAGTTGTTGAATAGTCTCTTGAGCCCCGGTGTTTCCTTGTATTTTGTATGCATTGCATAGTGCATTTTTAGGTTGCATGCTTTATTTGATAGCTGCATGTTGTGTTGCTCTTCGTATTGAGGTTTAACCTTGTTTGATTTTCCATGGGGCTGTTTTGGCCGTGTGTTGGACATTGCAGGCTGTTTCAGGTGGTTCAGCTGGTCCGAGAGTGAGGCAGCTGTTGTAGCCCCAGGCGTGAGTTCCCAGTTATATATATATACTATATCGAGTCATTGCCAGGGGATGCCCTGTGTAGTTGTTGTATTGATTCGATTTGTGATTGATTGTATATATATATTGGATGATTGAGATTTTATGCAGTCAGCTTTTGATGCAAAGCTTATATTTTGAGTATGCTTGTACTTTAAATGATAGCATTTTAGTCAGGCCAAAAAAAAAGAAAACTTTTACCCGTTTTTAAGCTTCCGTGTTTTTGCATGTTTTAGCTGTGTTTAGAACACCGGGCCTTACATGAAAGCCTTCCAGTTTGTAAAAAGGGGAGACGTAGAAGCGGTGTCTTTGAACTAATGTTTCTGTGTTGAAAAGCTCATATGCAGGTACACTTAAATGACAATATGATGACATGTGGTTTGTTATCACTAATGTCCAGCAACTCTAAAGCTCTCAGAACATCTACTAACCAAGAGTTCAAGATAACGTAGAGAATAACGCTAACCAGATCACATGGAGTAAACCGTGGCATGCTCAAACAGATGAGGTCACTCTTGCCGCATCTTCGCCTCTAACTCCCATGTCGCTTCTTCTCTTCCATGTTTGCTCCATTGCACCATGACCAAAGGAATGGTCTTGTTCCTAAGATATTTCTCCTTTCTTCCCAAAATCTGCAATGGATATTCAACATAAATCAAAGTCTGATCTAGCTCTACCTCGTCAGTTCGCAAAACATGGGAAGGATCCGGCTCATACTTCCTCAACATGGACACACACATCATGTATCGAGGACAGCTCGAGCGGCAAGAGCAAACGATAAGCTAAGGAGCCAATCTGTCTTCATAAGATTCCGATGTATTGCGCGGAGTCCAACTCTCATAACACGAAAAACTTTCAAGAAAACTCGATAACCAACATGAAACTCTAAAGGCCTATGCCTCCTATTCACGTAGCTGACTTGGCGATCTTGTGCTGCTTTCATTCTCTTGCGAATTAGATCAAATTGATCTCTCATTCATTGCACAAACTCTGGTGAAGATAACTGTTTTTCCCAACCTCTTCCCAACAGATCGGAGACCTGCACTTCTTACAATACAAAGCTTCAAACGTGCAATCCCAATAATCACTTGGTAGCTATTGTTATAAGAAAACTCTACCAAAGACAAGGAATCCTGCCAACCTCCACTGAATTCATCACCACAGCTCGTGTTGGTCCCTGTTTTTCGAAGGAAACTTAGCAGCCGCTGATTTAAAAGACATTAAAAACAATTTTGAGCGTTTAAAAATTTTGCGCTGCTAATACGGAGTTGCAATAGCTCAATGTTCTTGAACTTCTAAAATCACAAGAGCACCGGAGACAGATCTGGTATGATTTAAAAATCATGCGGAAAATACCAGAACTGAATCCTAATATTTTAAAATGATTCAAATAGATTTATGTGCAACATAAATCTGTTCGAAACTGTGCAAGTGCTTGTGTGCTAACTGTATGCGTGAGTGCTGAAATAAAGGTGTGTGCTGAATTATGCGATGCTGAGTTATGAGAGAATGCTAAAGTAAATATGCAGGTGCTGAATGAATAACAGAGTACGATACGCAATGATTTGTTTCTGGAAGTTCGGACCTCAATGTCCTACTTGGACGGGACCTGTGTTGGAAAGGTTTTGAGATTCATTCATTATACAATGAATGTGAATGAATCTCTGTTTGTGAGAATTACAGTGTATCGCTCAACTCTCGAATTAATACATCTCACACACAAGGAAGTGCTCCTAAATGAGCTAATACAGATTCAGCATTCGACACAATAAGCTCCTCTGAAGAATGATTGTCGACTGCTTCATCTTCCTGTGTTCTTCCCTCTGTTGTTGTCTTCTATTGATTTTTCTTTTCTGTGCAACAACAACCATCTTCTTTTCACACTCGTCGACTCGTAAACCTTCTTCCTTCAAAACTCATCGCTTATATAGCTTCTACTCGAATATAGCCGTTAGATAAATTCCAAATCTCTTCTGCGCTTGTCAAGGCTAATTCGTCGTCTTCTTTCCATTTCCGTGCAACGCTCCTCTGTAAATTGTACTATTTCCCAGAATAGTACAAATCTTGTTCCCTGATTTTTCTTTTCTGTGCAACAACAACCATCTTCTTTTCACACTCGTCGACTCGTAAACCTTCTTCCTTCAAAACTCATCGCTTATATAGCTTCTACTCGAATATAGCCGTTAGATAAATTCCAAAACTCTTCTGCGCTTGTCAAGGCTAATTCATTGTCTTCTTTCCATTTCCGTGCAACGCTCCTCTGTAAATTGTACTATTTCCCAGAATAGTACAAATCTTGTTCCCTTGT
>KV016795.1:333216-365210 GCA_001598015.1 Dorcoceras hygrometricum
GATTCGTCAACAGTAATTAGAATGGCGACTGCTAACAGATTCGTTAACAGTAATATGAATCGCGACTGCTAACAGATTCGTCAACAGTAATATGCATCGCGACTGTAACAGATTCGTCAACAGTAATATGAATCGCGACTGCTAACAGATTCGTTAACAGTAATATGAATGGTAACTGCCGACAGCTTCGTGAATAGTAACTGACAACAGCTTCTTCAACAGTAACTTGCGACTGGAATCTTCTTCTATGACGTCGCTTTATCTCTTGCGCCTGCAGCTGGTCTTCTCATCGTTCCAGCTGATTCACTTCGCTCCAGCTGGTTCAACTTGGCCTTCGCATGATTACGAACAACTGATTCAACTTTGGACGTCTCCATTGCTAATCCAGCTGCCGTCTAAATGTATGCACCAAACCAATTGCTGAACTTTAACTTGATCCATCGACTGGACAGATTCTGCTATTGTTCATCTTCTTCTTCGTTCCTAAAACCTGTACACTTAAGTAGAATTGTTAGAAACACAATAACAGGTTTTGATTAATTCAAAACTTAATCAGGATCTGTCAAAACAGATCCATCAGCTCGCAACATATCTTCAAGGGTATGAATGGTCCTCTTGGATTGGTCATCGATTTGAGGATGATACGTTGAACTCATAGCCAATCTAGAACCTAAAGCTGCATGCAAACTTTTTAAAAATCTGGAAATAAACCTTGGATCCCTGTCAGAAACTATCAACACCGTCACACATGCAATATCACCACAAAATCGATGTACAGTCTCGCCATTTTTTTCATAGGGCACGTCATATCATAGAGAATGAAGTGACTGACTTAGTCAGTCAATCTATCACAACCCATACTGCATCACATCCTTTATTTGAACGAGGCAAATGGGTAGCAAAGTCCATGGCTATGTGCTCCCAATTCCATTGGTTGCCCTCTAAACTCTGCAACATACTACTAGGTCTCATCCTCTCAGCCTTAACCCGCTGGTAATTCAAGCATCGAGCCACAAAGCCAGAGAATTCTTCATGCCTTCCCACTAATAGTATGATTTCAAGGCATGGTACATTTTCCTCACTCCTGGATGAACACTATGGCGACTACAATGAGCTTTTCTCATGATAATATCCTTCAAATCAATCAGGTTAGGAACCACAAACCTACCCTAAAACCTCAAACACCCATCAGAAGTAACAGAATAATCATCCAACTGAACTGCTTGTGCCTTCAACTTCAACTCGTGAATATACGTGTCACTTATCTATGATGCTCTAATGTCTGACACAATCTGTGGTTCAACCTGAAAAGAGAAAACTACGAAATAATCATCTCATAGTTGAAATAGCCAACCAGTCATTCCCAAATTCTCATGGACTTTTGAGATATTCATAGATGCAAGTATCGAAATATGGGCTTTTCTATCAAGGTCATCGGCAACTAGATTCACCATTCTTGATTGGTATTGTATCTCACAATCAAAATCCTTGAGTAGTTCCATCCACCGACACTGCCTCAGGTTCAAATCGGACTGGAAAAGAGATATTTCAGGCTCTTATGGTCGGTGTACACCACAAATTTGCTCACCATAAAGATAATGACGCCAAATCTTCAAAACAAACACAATGGCCGCCAACTCTAGATCATGAATCGGGTATCGAGTTTTGTGAGGCTTCAACTGTCGAGAGGAGTAAGCAATTACTCACCCGTTCTGCATCAAAAAACAATCCAGACCACTAAGAGACATATCTGAGCACACCACAAAACCTCCTGAACCTGAAGGTAACGTCAGCACTGGAGAAGTAGTTAAATTTTCCTTCAACAACTGAAAACTATTCTCACACTCCTCGGTCCAAACAAATCTTCTATCCTTCTTGGTCCACTGTGTCATGGTCTTGGCTATCTTAGAAAATCCATCCATAAATTACCTGTAATAGCCAGCCAAGCCTAAGAAACTACGAATATCAGAAATTTTTCTAGGTCGTTCCCAGTTCACAACTGCTTCCACTTTCTGGGATCAACTGAGATACCCTGAGACGAAATGACGTGACCCAAAAAGACAAGTCTATCCAGCCAAAACTCACACTATAAAAACTTAGCTTACAGTTGTGACTCACGAAGAGTCTGGAGTACTATCCTCAAATATTCCTTGTGCTCCCTCTTAGTCCTCGAGTAGACCAAGATATCGTCAATGAAAACAATCATGGAACGGTCTATGAACTCTTGAAAAACCCTATTCTTCGGATCCATAAAGACAACAGGAGCATTCGTTAGTCCAAAAGGCATGACCAGAAACTCGTAATGCCCATACCTCGTTCGAAAAGCTATCTTTGAAATGTCCTCTTCACGAATCCTCAACCGATGATAGCCTGAATTGAGATCAATCTTAGAGTACACGGCTGAACCCTGCAGTTGATCAAATAGGTCATCAATACTCAGCAATGGGTGCTTATTCTTCACAAACACTTTGTTCAGTTGCCAAAAATATATGCACATCCTCATCAATCCATCCTTCTTCTTCACGAAAATGATTGGGGTCCCCAAGGCAACATACTAGGACTAATGAATCCGTTCTCCAAAAGATCTCTCAACTGAACCTTCAGCTCCCTCAACTGTAATGGTGCCAACATGTAAGGCTCTCTCGAAAATGGGGCTGTCCCTGACACCAACTCAATACTGAAGTTGATCTCTCTTCTCGGAAGAAAACCTAGAATCTCCTCAAGGAAAATGTCTAAGAACTCTCGGATGTCGGGATTATCACCAAGCTCCAAAGGAGGTTCGGTGATACATCCAATGCATAGATCATGAAACCAGCGTTCTGTAGCGACGACAATTCAAACATCTCCATAGCCGAGACTAGCTGGATCTTTGATCAAGAATCATTTCAATAGAAATCCCACTTCTCATCAGATGGTGGTCTAAACCGGACCACACCATGGAAACAAATGCTGAAGCTTATAGTTAACCAAAACATCCATGACCAAAATACAGTCGAAGTCTCTCATCTCCAACTTAATCAAGTTCGCCACCAACAGGTTCTCATCAAACTTGATCAAATAGTTCAATACTAACCGGTAGGAGTAGATACAGATACAACATCACACAAAGTAGTGGTTCAACCCCACACTCACAAATAAACATCATAAAGAAATGAGTGTGATGCTCCAGTGTCAAATAAAACTCGTGCAGGATAATAAAAGACAGAACAAGTACCTGTAACTCCTTCCGGCACATCATTAGCTTACTCTCGTGTCAAGTCATTCACCTGAGCTTGTTGAGGTCCCAAGAACTGAGATTGAGAAGGCCCTCTGAACCGCAAATTACTAGGAGGCTGAAACAACCCTTTGGACTACTGAGACTGGGTAGAAGGATAAGGTCTCCAAGACGATCCTCCCGACTGACCCTATTATGATGGAGTGAAATGCTGACTCCCTGCAGAGAGACATACCCTCACAAAATGACCATGCTGCCTGCAAATATGGCAAGCTCTTTGGACTCCAATACATTGCTCCGTCGGATGCCTACCACCATACTGACCACAAAACACTGCCCTCGAGCTACCACCTCCAGAACTGTCTAATCCAGAAGAACTAGAAATCGACTTCTTGTTGAACTGCTTTACTTTGGGCTTAAACTTCTGGCGACTCGACGTTTGTGATGTTTGAATAAATCCTCGGAGATACGGGATGAAAGCCTGGAGAAGCCTGCGGCTGAACCTATGACTGCATGTTCAGCAAACCTCCTCAATATCGATTGCCCTGTTCACTGCATCCTCGTATATAGAGGGGAGCCAGCCAAAAATAATGGAAAAAGATCCCAAGCTCTCACCTGTTACGCTTCGTTCTCTCCTGACTGGCAACGTGGGGGACATAGGAGAGTAGGGAAGAAAAACCATCGAGCATACTCTGCCATCTTCAGGTTACCTTACACCAAGTTATTAAACTCAAGATCCTTGTCATTGTGGTAGGACTATGGAAAATACTCTTGTTACGAAAACTCTCCCACAAGACTACTAAACCCATCCGTCTCATAGCTCTGGAAGCATCCTTCCACCATCGCTGAGCATGCTCCCTCAACTGAAACGTAGCCAAACTCAGTCTCTGATCCTCATCATAATGGCCCCTGTAAAAGAGGCCCTCCATATGCTCCAACCAGCCCTCGGTCGCTACACCGCCCTCAGCACCTGAAAATGTATTGGGGTTCATCCGCTAAAACCTAGCTAGGACAAGTTCCATCTCATCAACTCGGATAGCCAAATGGTCTACTTCATCCTCTACCTGCCTGCCACGCCTAAGCACAGGAACACTAGGCTGAACAACATCATCCTCACGATTCTGAGCCCCCGATTCCTCTGCAATCTGTTTCCCTTCTCTACCTCTCCTCTTAGGCATCATCCACGAGACACAAGATGATAAGAACAAAAGCAGGTAAAGCACGTAGTCAAACACACGCAAGGAAAATGCCTAGACTCGAGTGAATTAGAATAGAAATTGAGCTTATCCCAGTTTAAGCTCTGATACCAAAATTTCAGTATCAATGCTCAAAATCCAAGATTTAGCACACAATTAACGAAATAATTATGCAGCTTAAAAGTTGGTTAAAATTTTTCTTTTGGCCTGAACAAAAATTACAACTCAAAATTAAGAGATTACTCAAAATAAAGGATTTACTACAAAAAGCAAAGCATATACAACATCTAGACTCCCAACAGTATATGCACATCATCATGGAACTAAAGTGTAACAACTACACAGGGCATCCCCTAATAAATGACTCGATGAAATTTATATGAATATATATATATATATATATCTAGAACACTCAACCCCTCGGGGCTCCACTATTTGACGCATCGCCTGGGCTAGCTGAAGTACCTGAATAACCTGAATGGAAAACAACACAACCAAATAGCCCCGGAGGGAAAAAGAGGTGAAACAACAGTACGGAGAACAAAGTAAAACAGCAAAATGAAGTATGTATGATATATGCAACGTACTATGCAATGCATGTCCGATAAAAATAAATACCGGGTATCAAACCAAAGGCCAAACGAAATGATCAACAACAACATGTGGCAACATCATCGGGAGTTCAGAACTACCCGGGCGGTCCTAATGAAAAATAGATGTGGCTCATAATCTAGGGTGACGGGAGCTACCCGCTCGGCAGCGACTATAAACAAAGGTGCACTGCGACCACCAGCCACCACCTATCCAGGCCACATCAAACTGAGGGGGTGGGAGCTACCTGGTGCATCCGCAGTGCTATCCTTCATGAGTATGAACATCAACAACCACTCCACGAGGAATAAACTCAAAAAAATAACAATGCATCAGCTAAAAAGTGATCATCAAGGCTCAATATGATATATTGGTTTGTTCAACGTCATGAAATGCTCAATCATGCAACACAAGCAATATAACAGATTTAATCACATAGCAACATCACAAAGGTCATACTCATACTCTACAAAAGCTGTAAAAACTAGTTCCAATCCGTACCTCAACTCCTGACCAACAATACCTCACAACAGCTTGCGGGAATAAAAGAACACCAACATGGAACAGATCGTGAGAGTCAAGAAAACCAGCTTTGGATAACTGCCTTTTGCTTCCCCAAATCTCATGGAGAAATCTCTGCAAAGAAGACCAATCTTACCTCCAAGCAACAATCAGCTTAATCAAACAAAAATGAGTTTGGGAAAACTACATTTGAAACAGAGCTTAGAGCTACCAACTCGACCCAGCTCAATCCTACTCTGTAATAACAATTTCGGGTTCTAAATGAAGTGGAAGATGAAGATAAAAACTTACCAGAAGTCATTACCTGAACCAAGAACAACACGATCGAAAAACGCGAAATGTCATAAGCTTCAACTACGATCTCAATCTCTCTCCGGTCGGTTACTGGCTCTGAATTTGGTAGGGAAAAGACAGGTTTGGAGATATGAATCCAATGGTACCAACCTTTTTCCAAGCGGCAACGTCTATCGTAGGCTATCGGAGAAGATAAGGTTTGGTGAACAGTGTCGAGGGTTTTGCGATGGGGATACCAGCTCGGTCTGTAAATATAAACAAAATATCTAATTGTCGGGAAATGACTAACACTTGATCAAAGTCCTAAGTATATAACTTTCCTCTATCTAATATATAGTAACCACCGACCAGCTCGGGCATCTAAGCTAATACCAGCTTGGGACGTCTAGTTCTCCTCTAAGCTGACTCCAGCTCGGAACTAGCACGTGCAAAAACACATCAGCTCGACGTCAACAAATTAGTACGGAGCTCTCAGATCAGCTTAGCACCACTCGAACAGCACGTGCAATATCAGCACGCTACATCATCTAGCTGAGGCATCAGATCAGCTCGCACTAAAAGAACTATCACGTGCTATCCAATAGTACAATACTACCAGATCAGCTCAGCTCACACCAGACCAGCTCAACTCGCACCAGATCAACATGGCTTGATCAGCACATAACTTGATCAGCCTACAGCCGATCGATCAAGACAGCACGCCCGCTCTGGTTCAGCATGCTTGATCCAGCTCGGCACTGTTCCATCAGATCAGCACGCTTCAACAGATCAGATTAGTGCAAGAAAAATATCTCAGCGCTCATACAAACCATTCAGCTTGCACTCAGACCGCATCACCTAGAACAGTTCACATCCAAGCTGTTTCACTCAAAACAGCTCGCGCCCGATCAGATCCTCACTAAGAGTGATTAATATAACTTAGTTAATATGAACTGATCTTCCAAGCCTCACAATAGGTGCGAATGTCTCATCAAAATCTATGCCTTCTTCATGTCTATATCCCTGAGCCACTATTCTGGCCTTATTTCTCACGACAGTGCCATTTCATCTAATTTGTTCCTAAATACCCAGTTCGTACCTATCACGGTCTAATTGTAGGTCTAGAAACTAAATGTCATACTCTGTTTCATTCAAACTACTAAGTTCTTCCTGCATATCATCTGTCCAACTTGGGTCTGTTAATGAACTTCTACTTTATTAGGTTGTATATACAAAATAAATGCAGAGTTAAAATAGTCATCCATCATCTGGCCCCACGTTCTAAGTGGTGAATAAGGGTTACCAATGATCAGCTCGGGTGAATGATTCATACTTCCCTGGAAACTACGTCCAACGGGATCTAAAATGGTTGAATGGGTTTCCTCTGGTTCACCAGATAGGTTTGTCTCTTCTTGTTCCTCGCCTATGCTGAATATAATTTGTAGTAGGATCAGCTTGGACTTGATCTGTGTGATCAATTTGAATGTCTCCAGCTACATCATCTTGGACGAGGTCTGCTGCATCAGCTTGAGCAGCTTCAGTTGGTCTTCTAACCTGTATTTCTTCATCACTCGATTCAACAAAATTAGTAGATATTAATCTATTGCTAATTTCATTGATGGATGCAATAGAGTTAGAAGAAAAATTGACTCATCAATTTTAACATGAATATACTCTTCTACAGTCAATGTTCTATTAAAAACATGGTAAACTTTGCTGACAACTGACCAATCAATAAATATGCCAATATCTGATCGTGCATCAAAAGCAGATAAATGTAATTTACGATTGTTATGAATATAGCATCTACAACCAAAAACTTTAAAATATGCAGTATCAGGTTGTGTGCCATTCCGGATCTTATATGGCATTTTCCTTGTTTTTTTGTTAATAATCGATATGTTCTGTGTATAGCATGCAGTCTTTGCAAAACTTTTGAGAAATCCCGGAATCAGCAAGCATAGTTCTTACAGCCTCTTTTAAAGTAAGATTCTGACCCTTAGAGAAGAGGAATTGCAACCCTTATTTTTAAATGTAGACCTGACTTGCTTTCCAAGCTGACATGCGGAACAAAGCTTGATTTTGTAAATCAATTTTGGTAAAACCGGTGACCAAATCATGCTTACTCATACTGGCTATGGTTTTAAAATTTGTATGAGTCATGCGTGTATGCCAAAACCATGCTTTGGAAGAATCAGCAATTAAACATGTAGATTCAGTTACCAACTGATCTAACCAATTTACTTTTTACATGTTGCCCGATCGGTGTCCAGTAAGAGGAGTCAAACCAGATGGGTCCTGAACTTTGCATGTGTGCTTGTGGAAATTATCCACATACTCGTTATCACATAATTGACTAAAGCTGATCAAGTTAAAGCGGATATTCTCAACTAAAAGCAAATCGTAAATGATAATGTTACCATGGACAATCGTGTCATTGCCCAAAGTTTCACCTGTTGAATTATCACCTAATGTGGTTGTTGGTCCTTTGGTTTGTTTGAGTTCTGAAATAAACACAGGATTTCTTATCATGTGTCTAGAACATCCACTGTGCAGATACCAGATGGATTTCCTCAATAAGCTTCCCTTGTGTCCTGCAATCAGAAAAGAAATTTTTGGTACCCAATTTTACTTGGGTCTAGATTGGATTAACCCTTTCGGGACCCATAATTTAAATACTTTGAACGTTTTTTGTTAGATAAAATTTATAAGTTTTGGTGATAACAAAATAAGACTGAAAAATGATCTTAAGTATTCGCAGAAAACAAGAGTAGGGAACTCTTCAGATCTCGTGACGTCATGATATTAAGTTTTAGTTTCTAAGTTCGAGAGTTCTGAGTTTCAAGAGTTCTGAGTTAAGCGTTGACATCGGAGTTGACTTTTCGGGAAGTATTCAGAACTGAGCAGAGTTAAGTTTTCAGAGATTCAGATTTCTATTCTCGGGTTGATGCTTTCGAATCAGATTTGGTTATTTGGATCAGTTGAGTATTCGGGTCAGTTAATTCAGATATCGGGACAGTTGTGCAGACTTGAGGTCTTTCAGAATTGATTCAGACATCTCAGTAACAGATTCCGTTATATTGACTCAAGTGGTATTATTCAGATTTGAGAGTATAAACAGATTCTACACAAGTTACTTCAGATCTCAGTATTTCAGAAAGTGGTTACAGAACTAACAGAGTACATCAGATTTGAGGTTGTCAGAATTGTTTGATTCAGACTTAGGAACAGTGTACTTTCAGAAGTCGCTAACTTCTCAGACATGACAGAGTAACGGCGATATCTCAGATATGATAAAGAGAGTAACTTTCAGTTTTCTCTATTGAAACAGAAGTGAGCTTCGATTCTATTCAGAAGTTATCAAGAATTATTTAAAGAGAATCAACGGTCAAAGTTTAAATTGCATAAAAGGCTAGAATTAAGGAGACAAGATCAGAGCTATTTTGGGTAAAATTGCACAGTGCGCAGAATTCTTGATACGATGATTACCCGCTTTGGCATATAAGTCAATTTAGCCCTGACGAGTTCAGTTTACCTTTTGCATGGTATTAATGGAGCGTTAAATGCTATGATACGATGAATATATGCAAAAGAGCTTATCTCTACTGGCTACATTTAATGACCGTTGAAGACAAAGAGTATAAAAGTCTGAAGAATTCAAATGAAGAAGCTCTCTGCGATTTTTGCTCCTCTACACTATCAGTGTTTTACAACGCTCACTCTCTGTCATAAAAAATCTCTCAAATACTCACCGGAACATTTCATTGCAAAAACATTCTAAGTCCAGTATTACAACTCGAAGAACAGTCAAGTTTAGCCTTCATAGTTTCAACCTTCGAGTTATCTTCTGGTTTACGTTTCTAAACAGTTCTTGTTGATAAAAGAACCAGAAGATCTACAGTACTCAATAGCATCATATTTCATTATAATATTTATCTTTGAGTCTGTAAAAGACTTACTGTGTGAAGCAGTCTTGAAAATCACATTGATTGTATTCAGCAGTCGTATCTGCTTGTAGTTGAAGTTGCTAGGAGTTCATCTTGAGCGAGGCTCGGTGACTGGGTGTCAGGCCACGTGCGTTAATACAACAATTAGTCACAATTATGCGGATGCATCATAAAAATATGGGCTAAAAATTTTCAAATATAGGCCTGATCCAATATCATTTAAAATACATTCATACTCAAAATAAGAGTTTAACTCAAAACTCAAACATCAACAATCAACAATCAACGACACAACAACTGATCCCCAACGTAAATAAAGGCACAGTACATCCCCTGGCTCAATACAAATATCAATACACTGGGACTCAAATCAGAAAGGGGATCGACCAGCTGAAGCTCCACTCTGCCCATCCTGATTGCCTGAAGAACCTGCCAACGCCAATACAGACCAAGGCAGCCTAAAATAGGGAAAATGAACGAGGTCAAACCTCAGTACGAAGAGCAAAATAAAAGCATCAATCCTATCAGACAATGCAATATATCAATCGTGCAATGCATGAAAAGGGCTACCATAATCATCGACAGGCAAAGATAATAGCACAACGACTCAGCTGTGCAGATCTCATCAATTATCATCATCTTGTGATCTTCAGGTACAACGACTCAGCCGACCATCACAAGGCAATGTGGTATTCAGGCACAACGCCTCAGCTGGCCACCACATCAAAAACAGCGTTGGACCTTTCAGGCACGACGACTCAGTCGGCCGATCAAAACATGTAAAGGGATTCAGCTTCCAAAAGGATCAGGCTCAATATGTATGCGTGAATGCACAGCAGTCTCATGCTTAAAATCAATGCATATAATCACACACCCAAACAGACATGAGCACAGAATCATTACACAGTCAATACAAATCACAGTAGCTAATACACGAAAGAATATCCCAAAGCTGATAACAAAGCTACTAAAATCTAGCTCAATTCGTACCTCAATCAGCTTCTACCTCAACAGATCTCACCACAACAGGGGAGCAGCAACTAACTCAATTCTACTGTCCAAGAAGCTTCACGGCAACTCAGCAGCAGCGACTAGAGCACAGAATCATTACACAGTCAATACAAATCACAGTAGCTAATACACGAAAGAATATCCCAAAGCTGATAACAAAGCTACTAAAATCTAGCTCAATTCGTACCTCAATCAGCTTCTACCTCAACAGATCTCACCACAACAGGGGAGCAGCAACTAACTCAATTCTACTGTCCAAGAAGCTTCACGGCAACTCAGCAGCAGCGACTACAAGTTCGAATCTGTCAAAGTATCTAATTATCAACTCAAATCTGAACTCAGACATCTTAATTCCTAAAGCCCAGTAACTTAACTCAGTTACTTAAATCCAACAGAGCAATCCTCAGCTCTCATAAGAAGCTTAAATCGGTAAAGAAATCACTTACCCAAAGTTTTTAAAGAACAGAAAAACTGCTGGTCCACAATCACGAGGATACACGAACACTGCAACCACTTCGCGCTCCTCAATTCCGGCCACTCCAGTCTCCAAACTGGTATCAATCAAAAGCCCTAGATAAGACGAGCTCAGTTCTGCCAATCTTGCTCCAAACGACGGCTAAAAACGAAGTTAATCAACGGAAATAGGGTTCGGGTGAACAGTAACAATCGAGGGTTCACGGGAATGAAGATAAGGAATATAAGGTTCAAAATACTCTAAGTTTTGATCAAAACTTACATTTAAATCCCCAATCGAAGTTACAACAGAAGTCAATTCGTCCAGATCTCATCGCTAAGGCAGAAGTCTCTCAAATCTGGCCTCAGCTATCACTCAAAACTGCCAACGCTAACTCAGATATGATCTCCAGACAAAACACGTGTTACTGATACCAGAACGACGTCGCTCTTACTTATCACAACGACGTAGCTTAAGGGTCCCGCTCTCTCAATAGATCCCACTAACGCTCCTCAGATGTTGATCATATCTGCAATCATCAAACAGCACCAGTCTACACAGTACCGTTGACCAATGTTGACATCTGAACAACTTTGGACAACTAACCATCGATGACTTCCTCGAGTAGAAGCTCACATCTGCACACGCCCGCTAAGCAGATTTTTTCTCTTGCGTCAAGCCTGGAAACACAATACGATGTCGCATCCTCTTGCAACGCCATATCTGTCTAGTACCAAACGACTTCACTCCCTGCTCACGACAATTCGAGCAAACACGTGAGGAACAGATCTGAACATCCAGATCCCGCTCAAAACTGAAATTCTAAAAATCACCAAGTCTTCAAATCTGAAAACCCGATACTCAGAAACTTGATTAGCTAACTCTAAACCAAATTTGATTAGCTAATAATTCGTGCTTAGCAAATTCTAGTCCTCACACTGGGTGTAGACAGAAGCTGTGTGCATCAAATTCTTCTAGTGGAACCTTCCTGAAAAGGAAGAAGGGGAGACGTAGGATTTGATATCCGAGCTTCCATAAACAAACTCTGAACCTTGCACTTTTGCTTTACAGTATCGTATTTACATTTACACTTTTCACTGGTTGATCGAATTCTTTCCGCACATTTATGGTTAGTCAAGAAATCAGATTTTGAACTGAATACCTCAGATCTGGTAACTCAGATCTGAGTTAAGCACGGCGCTTGTAAAATTACTTTTAAAGTTTTCGAAAATTTAAAATACTAAAGAGTTCATTCAACCCCCCCCCCCCCTTCTGAAATCTTAAAGCTGTTTACGATCCATATTGATCCTATCAATTGGTATCAGAGCATGCGTATCTCAGTTAATTGAACAATCTGTTATTTACGTTCTATATATTTCAATATGTATACCTCACATAACAAGATTCCCATGTTTTCAAAGGAGGACTATGACGATTGGAAGATCAGGATGCAAGCGCACTTGGCCGCGCAAGATGATGACATGTGGTATGTCATCACGAATGGTCCCATGAAGATCTTGAAAGCCAACACTGCAATAGCTATAACTGATGGAGTACCTCAGTGGGTTGAAAAGAATCGACATGAATGCACAACTGAGGACAAGAAAATCGCAAATCTGGACAATGTGGCTAAGGATATTCTTTACAAGACGCTGGATAAAAACATGTTCAGCAAGATCAAAACATGTGCCACAGTGAAGGAGATTTGGGAGAGGCTGATTCAAAATCTGTGAGGGCAACGATGAAACCAAGGAGAACAAACTTACTGTGGCCCAACAGAAATATGAATCAATCAAGATTCGAGAGGGAGAGACCATGGCTGAGTTCGATGAGCGTTTCAGTGCTGTTGTGATAGAGCTTACAAGTCTGGGTAAGGAATACAAAAACCTAGCACTTAAAGTGATGCGAGCGCTGCCCAGGGAGTGTGATGTAAAGACAATGGCTATGCGGGAGTCTAAGGACCTAAACAAGTTGGAGCTTCATGATCTATTTGTGAACTTGAAGGCATACACGTGGAGTGTGCAGATATCAGCAGGAGAAGCATAGTTGACGCAAAGAAGATAAGCAGCAAATTTTTTCCAGCAGATGGTTTGACAAGATTAAGTTCAGCAGCTGGTCTAGTTCATCATTGTATACGGCAGCTGGATTAGCAATGGAGACGTCCAAAGTTAAGTCAGGTGTTCGAAATCAGGCGGAGGCCAAGTTGAACCAGCTGGAACAGGAATTGAGAAGTCTTCTGAAGAAATAGATCGAAGAAGAAGTTGTTCAGTGGAGCGCTAACAAGAGCTGGTATCAGCAGTGATGACGTCAGCATACATTCTGGAGAAAGCAATGAGCAGCAAGGATGACGTCATCACAATCAGCAGATGAGAAGAGAGTCGCTAGTTACTGTTGAAGAAGCTGTTGTCAATTACTATTCACGAAGCTGTCGGTAGTTGCCATTCATATTACTGTTAACGAATCTGTTAGCAGTCGCGATTCATATTACTGTTAACGAATCTGTTAGCAGTCGTGATTCATATTACTGTTAACGAATCTGTTAGCAGTCGTGATTCTTATTACTGTTGACGAATCTGTCAGCAGTCGCGATTCTAATTACTGTTGACGAATCTGTTGACAGTCGCTATTCAAGAAGCTGTTGACAGCTGATGAGCAATGTTGAACAATAAGCTGACAACAGCAAACGTAACAGTGAAGAAAGCGACGTCGTGCTAAAGAATCAGCAGATGGTTAGAGTTCAGCAGATGGCTACAGTGGAATGGATTCAGCAGAAGCGCAAAGACAAAGATTCAGCAGATGATATTTGAAGTTGGCGATTGCAAAACGATGTCGCTTGAATAAGTTGATACGACAACGTCTTGCATTCGCGATAAGATTCAGCAGATGGTTTCGCGCTAAGAACCAGCAGGTTCTTCTTCTAAGATGACGTCAGCTTATCTATTGGAAGAAACTGGTGGCAGCAACCATGACGTCATCATATCTGTTGTGGAAGCTGGTGGCAGCAACCGTGACGTCATCATATCTATTATAGAAGCTGATGAAGAATAGAAGCGAAGCAGCAGAGAAGTTTGAAGTAGCTGTCAACAGTTTATGAAGGAACAGAAGCTGTTGCAACGCAATCAACGCTCAAGATGGAAAGAATCAATGGCTGAAATAGAGTCGTGCAATTGCCTCAATTCAAGGGAACAATATTTGTACTATTCTGGGAAATAGTACAATTTTTACAGAGGAGCGTTGCACGGAAATGGAAAGAAGACGACGAATTAGCCTTGACAAGCGCAGAACAGATTTGGAATTTATCTAACGGCTATATTCGAACAGAGGCTATTTAAGGGAGAAGATTTGAAGGAAGAAGTTTGACGTTGGTGAGACGAGAGTAAAAAGATTGACTGTTAAAGTTGTTGTTGCACAGAAAAGAGAAAATAAAAAATGAGACAACAACGAAAGGGAAGAACATTGGAAGATGAAGCAGTCGACAATCATTCTTGAGAGGAGCTTATTGTGTCGACTTCTGAATCTGTATTAGCTCATTTAGGAGCACTTCCTTGTGTGTGAGATGTATTAATTCGATAGTTGAGCGATACACTGTAATTCTCACACACAGAGATTCATTCACATTGTATTTGTTGGATCTGTTTTGACAGATCCTGATTAAGTTTTGAATTACACAAAACCTATTATTGTGATTCTAACAATTCTACTTAAGTGTACAGGTTTTAGAAACGAAGAAGACGATCAGCAGCAGCTATATATGTCCAGCAGTTGGTTCGTAATATATTGATTCAGCAGTTAATTTGGTATTCATGGAATCGGCAGTTGAATTAGCAATGGAGACGTCCAGAGTTGAATCAGCTGTTCGTAATCAGGCGGAGGCCAAGTTGAATCAGCTGGAGCATGATGAACCAGCTGAAACGACAACAACCAGCTGCAAGCGCTAAAAAGTAAAGATGAACCAGCTGAAACCCTTTTTGATTTACACAAAACCTTAAATGAACATGCATTTAACAGTATTAGTGAATGAATCTCAAAACCTTTCCAACACAGGTCCCGTCCAAGCATGATGACGTTAAACTCATGTGTATGTAGTTAGTCACACAGTTGCGGCTGGTGTGCATTTGTGGAGTCTATGAGTTCTCACAGCTGCTGGTTGTGGGATCGGGTCTGTACACGAGTTGTAAGATCAAATCTTCTAGTGGATCCTTCCGAGGTGGAAGAAGGGGAGATGTAGGACATTGAGGTCCGAACTTCCAGAAACAAACCTGCTGCGTATCATATTTCTTTTATTCATTTAGCACTTGCGTTTACTTAGCATCGCATACTTCAGCGCTTACATTTACAGTTCAGCACACAAGCACTTGCACAGTCTCGAACAGATTTATGTTGCACATAAATCTGTTTGAATCGTTTTAAAATATAGGATTCAGTTCTGGTATTTTCTGCATGATTTTTAAATCATACCAGATCGGTCTCCGGTGCTCTGTGATTTTAAATGTTCAAGAACCTTGAGCTCTCCGTATTAGCAGCGCAAAATTTTTAATCGCTCATTTTAAACCAGCGGCTGCTAAGTTTCCTTCGAAAAACAGGGACCAACAATTGGTATCAGAGCAGGTTGTTCTTGAACGATCACTGATTTTAAAACACACGTGCTATGTTTTTAATGTTTTAAACTGTTTTGAGAAGCTTATTTTATGAAGGCCAGATGTTGTTTTAATATAGAACCGGTTTTTCGCTTGATGAACTGTCACGGGATGCGCGAGTCCCGTGCGGATGCCAAGCTTCTATTTTCGTTGTGCTGTAATATCACTTGGAGCGAGGCTCAGTGACAAGCACATGGGATGAGATAGAAGAAGGAAAAATCTGAGCTTTTATCTGTACTGGTTCTTCATATATTTAAGTAACTCAGTAGCACTTGTTATTTGAAATAATATTTCGATGCTCTGTTTTGTTTTAAAATGTTCTGTTTTGCGGATTTTCAGCTGGTGCCAAAATTTTGTTTTTAAAATGATTTGAGCTCATGTTATAAAAGACAGGGAGAGTGGCATCACTCATGTCAGCAGTGATGACGTCAGCATACATTCTGAAGAAAGCAATGAGCAGCAAGGATGACATCATCACAATCAGCAGATGAGAAGAGAGTCGCTAGTTACTGTTGAAGAAGCTGTTGTCAGTTACTATTCACGAAGCTGTCGGCAGTTGCCATTCATATTACTGTTAACGAATCTGTTAGCAGTCGTGATTCATATTACTGTTAACGAATCTGTTAGCAGGTCGCGATTCATATTACTGTTAACGAATCTGTTAGCAGTCGCGATTCTTATTACTGTTGACGAATCTGTCAGCAGTCGCGCTTCTAATTACTGTTGACGAATCTGTTGAACAGTCGCTATTCAAGAAGCTGTTGACAGCTGATGAGCAATGTTGAACAAGAAGCTGACAACAGCAAACGTAACAGTGAAGAAAGCGACGTCGTGCTAAAGAATCAGCATATGGCTACAGTGGAATGGATTCAGCAGAAGCGCAAAGACAAATATTCCGCAGATGATATTTGAAGTTGGCGATTGCAAAACGATGTCGCTTGAATAAGTTGATACGACAACGTCTTGCATTCGCGATAAGATTCAGCAGATGGTTTCACGCTAAGAACCAGCAGGTTCTTCTTCTAAGATGACGTCAGCTTATCTATTGGAAGAAGCTGGTGGCAGCAACCATGACATCATCATATCTGTTGTGGAAGCTGGTGGCAGCAACCGTGACGTCATCATATCTATTATAGAAGCTGATGAAGAATAGAAGCGAAGCAGCAGAGAAGTTTGAAGTAGCTGTCAACAGTTTATGAAGGAACAAAAGCTGTTGCAACGCAATCAACGCTCAAGATGGAAAGAATCAATGGCTGAAATAGAGTCGTGCAATTGCCTCAATTCAAGGGAACAAGATTTGTACTATTCTGGGAAATAGTACAATTTTTACAGAGGAGCGTTGCACGGAAATGGAAAGAAGACGATGAATTAGCCTTGACAAGCGCAGAACAGATTTGGAATTTATCTAACGGCTATATTCGAACAGAGGCTATTTAAGGGAGAAGATTTGAAGGAAGAAGTTTGACGTTGGTGAGACGAGAGTACGGAAATGGAAAGAAGACGTTGGTGAGACGAGAGTAAAAAGATTGACTGTTAAAGTTGTTGTTGCACAGAAAAGAGAAAATAAAAAATGAGACAACAACGAAAGGGAAGAACATTGGAAGATGAAGCAGTCGACAATCATTCTTGAGAGGAGCTTATTGTGTCGACTGCTGAATCTGTATTAGCTCATTTAGGAGCACTTCCTTGTGTGTGAGATGTATTAATTCGAGAGTTGAGCGATACACTGTAATTCTCACACACAGAGATTCATTCACATTGTATTAGTGAATGAATCTCAAAACCTTTCCAACACAGGTCCCGTCCAAGCACGATGACGTTAAACTCATGTGTATGTAGTTAGTCACACAGTTGCGGCTGGTGTGCATTTGTGGAGTCTATGAGTTCTCACAGCTGCTGGTTGTGGGATCGGGTCTGTACACGAGTTGTAAGATCAAATCTTCTAGTGGATCCTTCCGAGGTGGAAGAAGGTGAGATGTAGGATATTGAGGTCCGAACTTCCAGAAACAAACCTGCTGCGTATCGTATTTCTTTTATTCATTTAGCACTTGCGTTTACTTAGCATCACATACTTCAGCGCTTACATTTACAGTTCAGCACACAAGCACTTGCACAGTCTCGAACAGATTTATGTTGTACATAAATCTGTTTGAATCGTTTTAAAATATAGGATTCAGTTCTCGTATTTTCCGCATGATTTTTAAATCATACCAGATCGGTCTCCGGTGCTCTGTGATTTTAAATGTTCAAGAACCTTGAGCTATTGCAGCTCCGTATTAGCAGCGCAAAATTTTTAATCGCTCATTTTAAACCAGCGGCTGCTAAGTTTCCTTCGAAAAACAGGGACCAACACATTGGCAGCAACAACTTCTGAACAATGCTCACCGAGAAAATCTGTCGAACAACTCAGCAATGATGCAATGTCCCTCTTCGTCAAGAAGTTTGGTAAATTCCTGAGAAGATCCTATAACCCTTCTTTTTCTTTTAATAATGTTAAAAAAATCTAAAAAATTATCTAATGATATGAACTGTTTAAACTGTGGTCGTCCAGGTCACTTTTCTGCTGACTGTAACAGGCCAAAGAAGGAGGAAAAACCCAAAAGGGATGAGAAGAAGGACGACAGATCCAAGGAAAGATCAAAAGAAAGAAGGATGAGGACAATATCTGACAAAAGGCCCAATAGAAAGAATGATAGAAAAGTGCTTGTTGCAGAAGAAAGCAACAAAAACTGGGCAGACTCAGATTCCGATTCTTCATCCAGTAGCTCTTCATCAAGCGATAGTGAACAGGAGGAAGTTCATTGCCTGATGGCTAATCAACCTTCTGATGACGAGGTATTTGATTTCTCAAACATTGAATTCACAAAAGAGGACCTAATCAACAAACCCAATGAAATGGTCCATGAGTACAAGAAGCTTTCTCAAACATTCGAGGAAGTCAAAGCTGAAAACATTGATTTGAAAAATATTTCAGTGGAACCAAGCGCTGCTCAATTTGGTGAAATTGACAGTTTACAAATCGAGTTGAGTAAGCTGAAGACTGAGAATGAATCGTTGAGATTAAGATCCTGTGAGCTCGAATCTAAAAACGAGAGGTTAAATCATGTGATGAGCTCCTGGACCCAGTCTTGTGTTTCTCTAAGCAAGCTGCATGAAACTCAAAAGCCATTAAATGATAAATCTGGCTTAGGTTTCAATATTGGAGAAAGCAGTTCTGGAGAGACCTATACTCAGTCAAATCTGGTATATGACAAATTCAAAAAGATGAATTTTGTCAAAGCCAGTGTGATACATGATACATGCGAGTCGGTGAGGTATGATGACCAGACCTCGAGGCAACTGAATCAGAAAGGGAAAGCTGGTATTGGCTATGTCAGACCCGAGAACTCTAAGTCTAGTTGGATAAAGAACAGACTTGACAAAGAAAAGGTGAAAGCTGGATCCAAGTCGTTTGTTCAGAACCAACCAAGACGTGGTTCTAAGAAGGTCAAATCTGAATGGAGAAAGGTTCAGCCCCGAAGAGATATGAATGGTCAAAATATCAAACCAAAGCTCAATAGATCTCACCATATTCCTGCACACACCCTTATGGACTTTCATACTGGGAAAACTGTTAAGTAATTCAAGTATGGGTCCCGAAAAGGGTAATCCGATCTGGACCCAAGTAAAATTGGGTACTAAATCTGTTTCATGATTGCAGGACAACAGGTACAAGGCTGGAGATGAGTCAATTATGTGGTACCTGGATAGTGGGTGTGCACGACACATGACTGGAAATCCAAAACTACTAACATATGTGACACCTCACAAAGGAGCGAAAATCATTTTTGGTGATAACTCACATGGTAACACTGTGGGTAAGGGTAAGCTTACCCACGGTAACATTTCAATATCTGATATTCTAGTTGTTGAGAACATGTGCTATAATTTAATTAGTATAAGTCAACTGTGTAACAAGGGTTACACAGTTAGCTTTCAAATGCACACTTGCACAGTCAAAGTCCAGAAGGTCTGACTGTATTGGTAGGTAAAATATTGGGGAATACCTACATTATCAATTGGTCAAAACCAATGGGATCTGAACAGATCTGCCTTGCAGCTGACTCCTTCAAGAGTTGGCTATGGCATCAGCGAATGAATCATCTAAACTTTAAAACGCTTGCCAAATTGAGTCAGCATGAACTGGTTTCTGGTATTCCTAAAATCAATTTTTCTAAAGACAAGATCTGTGCCGCATGTCAGCTTGGTAAACAAATCCGTTCTACTTTTAAAAAGAAAGGCGGTACACGTTCTTCCAGAAGCCTAGAGCTTTTACATATGGATCTCTTTGGTCCTATTCCCGTAACGAGCTTAGGGGGAACGAATTACACCCTAGTTGTTGTTGATGATTTTACAAAATTTACTTGGGTGCTCTTTTTGAAATCAAAATCTGATATCGTTGACCAATTGATTCGGCTTTTAAAACATTTACAAAATGACAGATCTTGTACAGTCAACAGGATAAGAAGTGATCGTGGTACCAAGTTTTTAAATCAAAAATTATCTTCTTATCTGGATGACATAGGGATAAAGCATGAGCTTTCTGCAGCTAGAACTCCTCAACAGAACGGGTGGTTTGAGAGGAGAGATCGTACTTTAAAAAATCTGCTAGATTTATGATTGCTTACTCCGGGATTTCTCAAAAATTTTGGGTAGAAGCAGTTAATACAACTTGCTACACTCAGAACAGATCAATGATTAATAAGTTGCACGATAAAACCCCTTATGAGATCTGGAGTGGCAAAAAACCTAACATTTCTTATTTCAGGGTGTTTGGGTGCAGATGCTTCATTCATAATAATGGTAAGAAGCACCGAACAGCTTTTGATGCTAAATCTGATGCAGGTATCTTTCTAGGTTACTAAGCTGTGAGCAAAGCTTACAGAGTCTTCAACAATCGAAGTCTGACCGTTGAAGAATCAACACACGTTGTCTTTGATGAGACAAGCTTCAGATCCAACTCAGCTGCGAGCCTCAACGATTTGTGCACACGTCTAGAATCATCCAGCCTTGATGACTCAGATGATGACGTGCCACAGCAAAGATAGTCAGCAGAGTTACAACTAGAGCTGGACACACTGCACAACAACGCTCAAACAGATCTCACAGGTAACCCAGTGGTTGCTGATTTGACTAACGTTGACCCAACGCAGGATCAGATCTCTTCAAGCGTGCCAGCTGCTGTAACTGAAGCAACAAATTCTCAAGATGTTGCACAAACAGATCCCATAATACATCAATCAACATCTGATGCACATGATGAGAGCACATCTCAACTGGTATCTGGATCAAATCTGGAACAAGGATCTTATCAATTGACATCAAACAATCCAGATGTGACAATCCAGCCAGACATCCAAGCAGAACAGGGAGCAAATCCAATCAGATCTGATCTTCGGTGGAACAGAAATCATCCACCCGAGCAGGTCATAGGTAACATTAATTCCCCTGTTCGCACACGAGGCCAGCTATTGCAACTAGTAAAACTAAGTCATAAGTAGAGTGTATATCTTGGTTTTGTTTAGATGAAGCCTTAGCAGACCCAAGCTAGGTAGATGCAATGCAAGAAAAACTAAATCAGTTTAAGCAAAATAATTTTTGGCAACTAGTACCTAGACCTTCTAATCATTCAGTGATAGGAACTAGATGGGTCTTTAGGAACAATCTGAATGAATATGGAGTAGTAACAAGAAACAAAGCTAGACTAGTTGCTCAGGGCTTTAGGCAAATGGAAGGAATAGACTTTGATGAAACTTTTGCTCCTGTAGCCCGATTAGAAGCCATCCGCATGTTTCTTGATTTTGATGCATTTAAAGATTTTAAGGTTTTTCAAATGGATGTTAAGAGTGCATTTCTTAATGGCATATTAACAGAGGAAGTGTATGTTGCACAACCTCCTGGCTTTGTTGATCATACATATCCAAAATCACATTTACAAATTGGATAAAGCTCTATATGGGTTGAAGCAAGCACCCAGAGCTTGGTATGATACACTGTCTAAATTCCTTATCGAGCATGATTTCACTATACGCAAAGTTGATAAGACGCTTTATAAATATGTGAAATCTGATCATGTCCTGTTAGTGCAAATTTATGTTGATGATATCATATTTGGGTCAACTAACCCCAAATTATGCCAGAAATTTTATAAGTTGATGCAGGACAAATTTGAGATGAGCATGATGGGAGAGCTGACGTTCTTTCTGGGCTTACAAGTTCGACAACTTGACAATGGAATCTTCATTAATCAAGCAAAGTATACGAAAGAACTGCTGAAGAAATTCGGCATGGACAATTGTTCAGCAGCAGCAACCCCAATGAGTTCCTCAATCAAGCTAGACAAAGACAAAACTGGATCTGCCATTGAGGTATCATTATATCGCGGTATTATAGGCTCCCTGCTTTACTTAACTGCTAGCAGACCAGACATCATGTTTGATGTCTGTATGTGTGCTAGATTTCAAGCGGAGCCAAAGCAATCTCATTATATTGCTGTAAAGCGTATACTGAAATATCTTAAGGAAACTTCCAATGTGGGTCTTTGGTATCCCAAAGACTCAAGCTTTCAAATAATTGGTTACAGTGATGCAGACTACGCAGGATGTAGAGTTGATCGTCGAAGCACCAGTGGTACTTGTCATTTCTTTGGAGATCTCTTGATTTCATGGTTCAGTAAGAATCAGACCTCTATTGCAACGTCCACAGCTGAAGCAGAGTACTTAGCGGCTGGAAGCTGCTGTTCTCAGATCTTATGGATACAAAACCAGCTAAAGGACTATGGCATTGATGCTTCTGAAGCGCCCATTCTCTGTGACAACACCAATGCCATCACGATTACTCAAAATCCAGTGCTGCACTCTAGAACAAAGAACATCGAAATCAGGCATCACTTTATAAGAGATCATGTACTCAAGAAGGACGTAAGGTTGGAGTATGTGTCGACTGACCAGCAAGTAGCTGACATCTTCACAAAGCCTCTACCAGACGCTACGTTTTCTTATTTTAGAAATCTATTGGGTCTCTTAGAACTGCCTTGATTTGTCTCAGTGCAAACAATTTCAGGTTGAGCAGCTTCTGTTTTTATCAAATCTGAGTCTACTATTCAGGGGGAATGACGTGGAATTTCACATCTGGTAAAATTTCAGACTTGGGAGGTCTCAGCTTTAGGGGGAACGAGAGATCTGAATTAATAAGTGCTGAGTCAGCTGAATATGTGAGATTTGGATACACTCAGATGTCATGTATACACAGTTGATGCTTATCCATGATCAGATCTCGTAATACCCCTGCTGATACATAAAATAGATCTTAAGGTTGTGACGTGTGAAGTATTTGGCGCTAGTTATCTCTTTTACTAGCTGAATATGTGAGATTTGGATACACTCAGATGTCATGTATACACAGTTGATGCTTATCCATGATCAGATCTCGTAATACCCCTGCTGATACATAAAATAGATCTTAAGGTTGTGACGTGTGAAGTATTTGGCGCTAGTTATCTCTTTTACTTTTTTAGCCTCGCGGTTAAAATTTCAAATCATTTTAAAATCGTTTCAAATTCTTTTCACAATATTTTCAAAAATCTTTTCAAATAATAATCACTCCAATGGATGATTGACACGTGTTGTCATCATACGAAATGTCACGTCCACATTCTCTCACCGTTTCACATTCCTGTTTTACATTACATCGTTTCTATTCTCAGTTATCTCACTTTGCGCAAATTACTTTCAAGCTCTCGTGCATTTCTGCTCTCTTTTGTTCTTCGTTTGCAGATTATTTTCCTCTCAGGCATTCTCTTGTTCGTTATACTATCATAAATGTCATCTTCATTCATCACCAACGCTCTGCAAATCAATTTTGATTCCGTATTGGGGATTCAAGACAATGCGGGAATGGTACATATGTTTCAAGCTCTATAGACTTCTGGGCTACAAGGGTTTCTGGGATGTCCGTCAGTCTTGTATGAGCAGGAACTGGAGCAGTTCTTTGACACATCTATTGTCCAAGATGGTGATATTACTTGTGCTATTTCCGGTAAGTATGTCGCAATTCTGTGGATAGGTTTGCCGGCGTTTTCAATCTGCCCACTGATGTTCTCACTGATCTGTCCGAGGTGCCGAATCACTTGGTGATGCAGGCAAGGACTGTGTTTGATAAGTTTGGTAAGCCTGTTCCGTATTCGTGTAAGAAGAGACTACTAAAGTATGAGTTCCGGTTTTTGAATGACATTTTGGCCAAATCAATTACTGTGAAGGCTGGATCCTTCGACTCCGTCACCCATGAGCGATTTTTGATGATGACGGCTATTCACTTTGGGGTCAAGATCAACTGGAGCAAGATTCTCTTTGAGGTTTTGAAGGAGATGGTTGACAGAACCATTAAAAGAGCCAAGGGTTTTGCGGCTCAAATTTGTGTTCTTCTGAAGGGCGGCCCCGCTGTTACTTTGGGAGAGGCGAAAACCTTCCCTCCCTTGAAAATTCTTTCTGAGAAGACTGTAAACACTTACGTTGCCACGAATAAAACAATTGATGCTCTTGGAGAAACTGATGAGCCCGAAGTGGCCAAAGTCGCAATTTTTAAGCGGAAGTATGTATCCAAGAAGAAATATGCCCCCGACTGATAAAAAGGGTGCTGATGAGGAACCAGTGGAAGTAGTTTAGAAAGCTGTATCGAAGAAGCGATCAGCTTATACTGTAGTTGAGCCTGCTATTACAAATAAGAAGAGAACAACGAAGAAGGAAGCAGCTCTCTCGAAAGAGAATCTGGAGCTTGTGTCAGTAGCAACAGAGGCCATACCACTCCAAATGATAACCAATTTCAGTTGTGAACCCTCCTACTCGAACCGGTTCTGATGATGACAATGTTGAGGAGGAACCAGTGGTGGAAGAAATCAATGAAAAAGAACACGAGGCATCTACTGCTGATGATGATTTATCAGATTATTTCTTGGATTATTACAGAGACTGCTGAGATGGAAAAAAGGAGATGTTTGTGGAAACTGATGCTAGGATATCAGATGTGACTGCTGAGGCTACGGGAACAGATGTCGTGAGGGGAAAGCAGATATTGTGGAACCAGAGGTTGTTGAGGGAATAGCAACGGGAACAGTTTTAGCAGAACCTGTGGTCACAAGGTCTGATGATATAACAATTGATGTCGCTGAGCGCTCGACTGCTGTAACTGATGAGGAAGACTTGGAAACCTTGAGCAAGGTTCTGGAGACATATGTGCTACCAATTTCTGACGATGAATCTCTAACCATCGAAGAGAATTTGGCACAAATTCCTGATGGTATGATGCTACCTTCACTCACTTCAGCAGAGCCCACTAAAATCAAGTTTTGTAGTGAAATTGGGATTAGAGGTGTTGAAGATGGTGATTGGTACAGGGCACATCTTCCCAAAATTGTTACAACTGATAAGGGGAAGAAATCTCTAGAGGAGCCAGATATCGTGTAGGGGCACCCGGCCCGTGAACAGTTTCGATTGATTTGTGGGGACATTGATTTTCTCATTTTGCTACGAGAAAAAGTCATCACGGAGATGACTTCATTCTTTCATTCTTTTAGTCTGAGGAATTTGAAGACTTCGCGATCAGTGAGGACATTCTTTCCAAAGAAGATAAGATGTTAGCTTGGGCATAAACGGATTCTTTGGAGACAGCCATTCAACGGCGATTGCTCATCATTGCTAAGTACAGAGAGGAGTTATTGTGCAAATTTTTGGAAGCACGGCGCACTAATATTGTATCCGGTCTACCTACTACTGCTATTGATCAGCGAACTCTGGACCTTCTTTCGGCAGCTCACCAACAGGCAGTTAGAAACCTGTTAAGGCAAATGAGAGCTCATGGGCTGAAGTGTACAAGGCCAGTCAGTTCAATATTGTTTGAAGAACCAAATCTTGAACGAGGTTTCTTTATTCCGCGAACCCACAAGACAATTTTCTCTACTTGCTGGATCAGAAACCTACGGAAAATTGAAGGGTCATGGGTAGTTGAGGAAGGCTATGATCGTGTGGTTTGTAAGTGCACCAAGTGTGTTTCTTCCGATTGGCCATCATTGCCTGCTCGTATTTCTGTTAGAGATCTCTCCCCTATTTGTTTATTCTTTAGGCCAGTACAGGGTATGGACTCACATCAGCCTTTTGTTAATTTCTTGGCGTTGGTTCAAGGTTTGCACAGATATAATTCGTTATTCTATGTTTGGTTGTTTGCGACCAGTTGGCAGCTCTAATATATGTACAGCTTTGGTGCCCGTGGGATCAGTTTTTGGAGATAGCAGTATTCCACGAAGAATTGTAGATAATGTTCTTATCGTATACAGATTATAGATTCAGTTCTTGCAGTCCCCAGTGTACAGATCACACCAGTTGTAGATATTACATCAGCTCCTACAATTCTGTTCTCTCTCCGCGCAATTCAGATATCTCTTTGTCTTCTCCGCATCAGAGTTCATCTTATGCTTCCTCTATGCACTTTACAGATGACATTCTTCAGGGTGCTGAAACTGCTGTTGAACAGATTTTTGAACCTTCTACTGCTGCTACTGCTACAGATATCAGTGAACATTTTGCACAGCTAAGAGCCTCTATTTCTCAACTGTCCATCAAGCAGCTGCGAACACAAAGCAAAATTGGAGATCTTCAGAATGCTATCTTTTCAAGGATCGATACTCGCGAAAAATCTGCTGTCGAGGCTCGTATTGAACAAGATCAAACATTTCGAGGCCTTATTAAAAATCTTCGGCAAGGAGTTCAAACTGACACAGCTACCTTATCGATCTAAATGCATGAATTTAAGAAGGCGGTTCGTGCTCAAAATGGTTTTTTCACGACTGATTTGGCAGATTGCGTAAGGAAGTCAAGGATCTCAAAGCTGAATTATCTGAGGACTTCGACGGTAAACTGGCTGTTATTCGCAATGATCTACTGGAATTCCATGTGGAAACACAGGGACAATTAGCTTCCCTTAGTACTAATCTTGCTGAACTCGTAGCCTTTATCACTAAGGGCCGTGATGACAAAAAGGGGGAAGTTAGTAGCAGTCATGGCCGAGGTCAGCCTCCTCCTGGAGATGGTGGCAGTGGTGGTAGCAGGAGTGAGCCATCAAGAAAAAGAGGGAGCAGTGGATCTAGGAAGAAAAGTTGGAGATACTAGCTAAATGAATAGATCTGAATATGGATAGTTACGAGTTTCTAGTTTTTCAGTTCTTGTACAAATCTTTTCTACCGTGCTTCTTATTGAATATATTTAAGCAGAATTGGAAAAATTTATTGTTGCCTCTTTTAAGTCAAAGGCTGCTAAGTTTTGTCATCACCAAAAAGGGAGAAATTGTTAGATAAAATTTGTAAGTTTTGGTGATAACAAAATAAGACTGAAAAATGATCTTAAGTATTCGCAGAAAACAAGAGTAGGGAACTCTTCAGATCTCGTGACGTCATGCTATTAAGTTGCAGTGTATAAGATTCAAGAGTTCTGAGTTTCAAAAGTTCTGAGTTAAGCGTTGACCTATGAGTTGACTTTTCGTGAAGTATTCATAACTGAGCAGAGTTAAGTTTTCAGAGATTCAGATTTCTATTATCGGGTTGATGCTTTCGAATCAGATTTGGTTATTTGGATCAGATGAGTATTCGGGTCAGTTAATTCAGATATCACGACAGTTGTGCAGACTTGAGGTCTTTCAGAATTGATTCAGATGTCATGCCTCGTGCTCACATCAGAGACAAAACACGCAAAAACAAGCGGAAGCTACAAAAGAAAACGGGTAAAATTTTTGCTTTTGGCCTGACAGGAAGATAACATAATTTAAAATATAGTAATACTCAAAATAATCCCAGTTTTATAAATTCACAACAGACAAGGCTACAAGCCAAAGTAAAACGGTACAACATAAACATGCACCAAGTACCTGACAACAACCACAACTGCACAATACAAACAATACCGGTACTAATAGACTGCCAACTATATATGTCTACGCATCACTCGGGACATCCCACCCGTGGTGATACCAGTGCAAATAAATCTTATACATAACTGGGACACTATAAACACCTCCTGGGGCACCTCCAGCCGGGTCAACTCCACGACCAGCTGAGTAACCTGGGAAACCTGAACAAACAACAGGCAAACAAAACAAACCAAGACCCAGAGGGACATTGGGGTCAAACCCCAGTATGGAGACCAACTATAAAACATCAATGAACAGCAAAGATAAAATGCAGATGCTATGCATGAAGAACAATGCAACAGCCGAAGGCTACAACCAAGAAAAGGGAGCCAAGGAAACTCAAACACAGCTCACAGCTGACAACGAATTCTGCGAAAGTGGCCACTGGTGTGTGTACAAGCATACGGGAATTACCCGCTCGTCTTTACAGCACACCTGAATACCAGATACATCAAACAGCTCCACATGCCGTTGCCAAAATCATGAACTGTGGTAGTTAACCACTCGGCGCATGAGGGCTAACAGACTAGCAGGGAGATGAGAGTGCAGTATTGCCGCTCGCCCTCGCATCCTGGTAAGAAAACAGAGCAACAACAACAAGATACAGTGGATGCAACTGTTGGGGAACCGTGGCGGATCCGGATCTCGTCTCCCGGCGAGGCAGCGGAAGAATAAAAATTAGGCTGGGAAACGTTCATACAATTAAAACAAGTGCAAACTATGAACCATTCATAGGGCGTTTAGTCAATTACCTTGCTGGCGACTTGCGCCTGGCTCCAACCGGAATTACAAGAAGACCGGCTCTTCACGGTAGGCGGCTGTAGATTCGTCAATAAGGTCCACGACCGGAAGGGAGACTCCTTCGTCAGTCTGCACTAGAAGGCCTGACGAGATCAGCGCGGATGGATTCTCCTCGAAAAGTTGGCCGGAACAAATTCCGGCGAGGGGCGGCGGCGCAAGGCGGCGGCGATATGAGGGAGAGGAGGGGGCGGCCGAGAATTAGATGCTAGGGTTAGGGTTATGAGAGTTGTTACAAGTGTATTGTTTTTTGTGACTAATGAAGCCCTTGTCTACTTTAAGTAGATTAATGGTGGACTTGGACCGGCCCAACGGGCCCGGGTCCAAATGACGATATCCATCACTACGACTTCATTACAACTCCGATCGCCGATCAGATCGGACCGATCGACTCAGTTTCCAAAACTAAATATTATGATGTGAAAAACAATTTTTCAGATCATCAAACCCTAAATGGCAAAATGACCGTTTTGCCCCTCAACAGCGGGAAATCACGATTTGACCCCTGTTGACTTTTAGGAAGTCGCACTCCCTAGAATCCTCCTCCTATGCTCAACACGTTGAGCTCAGTATCCGTGCTAGAATCTCGAATCCAGTACTTGTGTGACCCTCAATGGTTCAGGGATACAGCTAGCCGTGGGCCCACAACCATTGTAGCTCCGGAATCACAATTCCGGACTTGCCAATCGGATCATGGTAAGAGCGTCTAGCAACATCGCCCCATGATCCCCTAGGTATCACTGATAGTGCCTGCAAGAACCAGTTGGTCGTGGTTAGCGTACAGTACGGTCCTTTCAATCCATATATCCCGATCAGATCAACGACCATTGGTAAATCGAGAGTCGTTATAGATCCGATAGCTATGCATACATCTTGGAGATCGAATAGTTACATCACGAGTGTAACTAGGTAAACCCAATTACCTAAAACACTTCTAGTACTCTGGCCAGATATTTATACACTATTATCCCCTCAGATAGCATAGGATATCCACGCATGTCTGCGATCGGTGAATCCTCGACAACGATGCATCGACTCCTACATGCATCAGGGCCTCACCCAATCCCGCTGCCTAACGACCCCAAGTGAGTCGGCAAACGGGTCAAAGTTAGGCGCCTATCATGTAGAGCCTCAATGTCGTTTCGAGTCGTGAGGACTAATCAGTACAACCAAGACCTCGGACTTATCCACTCAACCACTTGGAAAGTTCGAACGAGGGTAGTTCGATAGATCACCATGTCACTATCTATCTGCATGCTCAGAACATCACAATGTTCCCTACCAATGAAACATGGTACTTCACATCGCAGATACTAGTCTCGAGCTCGGGCGGCCTTATACTCATTTTGACGGCCCAATAGACTAGGAACTAATTTAGAATACACAGTGACTATTAGATGTGTTTCATGATAGCCGTCATACCCACTATCACATCTAACATACACTATAGTGCATTCAAGGTCTTTACTCAACGCAATTGTTAATCATCATATAACACAATGAAAGTAAAGAACGCCATAAATAAATGCAAATATCATATATAAATATTGTCATATACAAGAGTCTATAAACCCACACGCCACAAGTTGGCTAGTTGGGCATCTACTCTAACAATCTCCCACTTGCCCTAAAGCCAACTACTCATCAGACGTAGTCCCATTGTTTCGTGATGTTTTTCAAACAAGGGTCCTGGCAAGAGCTTCGTAAGTGGATCAGCAACGTTGTCCGCAGAGGCGACTCTCTCAACTGCTATGTCACCTCTAGCCACAATATCCCGGATTATGTGGTATTTCCTCAGTATATGTTTGGATCTTTGGTGAGACCTAGGCTCCTTTGCTTGCGCAACGGCACCCGTGCTGTCGCAGTACATCGGGACTGGACCAACTCCATTAGAAATGACGCCCAACTCTTGGACGAAATTCCTTATCCAAACCGCCTCCTTAGCAGCAGCTGATGCTGCGATGTACTCAGCCTCAGTGGTTGAATCCGCGATGGTGTCTTGCTTGGAACTCTTCCAAGAGACAGTACCACCATTGAGCATGAATACAAATCCAGAGGTTGACTTCGAATCATCCACGTCACACTGGAAGCTAGAATCAGTGTAGCCTTCCAGCTTCAGTTCACCACCCCCATAGACCATGAACATATTCTTAGTCCTTCGTAAGTACTTAAGAATATCCTTCACAGCCTCCCAATGCAATTGGCCGGGGTTGGCCTGGTAGCGGCTCGTGACACTCAGAGCATATGCGACATCCGGTCTAGTCGAGATCATGCCATACATAATACTACCTATCACCGAGGCATATGGCACACGTGTCATACTCTCTATCTCCTCATCAGTATTTGGACACATAGACTTAGATAGAGTGACCCCATGGAACATAGGTAGGTGTCCTCTCTTGGACTCTTCCATAGAGAACCTCTTAAGTATGGTATCGATGTAGGTGGCTTGGGTGAGTCCGAGCATCCGTTTAGGTCTATCCCGATAGATCTGTATTCCAAGAATATAGGATGCTTCACCCATGTCCTTCCTCGAAAATCTACTAGACAACCATACTTTAGTTGACTGCAGCATTCCTACATCATTCCCAATGAGTAGAATGTCATCAACGTAAAGTACAAGGAATGTCACAGCGCTTTTAACTACCTTATTATATACACATGGCTCCTCGGGATTCTTGATGAAACCAAATTCCTTAATTGTTTCATCGAATCTCAGGTTCCAACTCATCGATGCTTGTTTGAGACCGTAGATCGATCACTGAAGCTTGCATACCTTATGCTCACTTCCAACAGATGTGAAACCCTCAGGCTGCGTCATATAGATCTCTTCCTTAATGTTTCCATTAAGGAACGCAGTTTTCACATCCATTTGCCATATCTCATAGTCGTACCATGCGGCTATGGCAAGTAAGATTTTAATTGACTTGAACATTGCGACTGGCGAGAAGGTTTCATCATAGTCAACACCTTGCCTTTGAGTGTAACCTTTCGTGACCAGTCGTGCCTTGTAGGTCATTACCTTACCATCAGGATCAAGTTTCCTCTTGTACACCCATTTGCACCCAATAGGAACAATTCCTTCGGGAGGGTTAACCAGAGTTCAAACTTGGTTAGCATGCATTGAGTCGAACTCAGACTGCATTGCTTCAAGCCACAAATTAGAATCAGCATCGGAAATTGCCTCCTTGAAAGTTCTTGGATCAGATCCAACAACTTGATCACCTTGATCATCTTCAAGGAGAAAACCATATCTCTCAGGAGCCCTAGGAACCCTTTCGGATCTCCTAGGTGATACCATTTCTGGTACTGGCTCTGTAGGCGCAGGAGATTCACTTGGTACTTCAGTTGGTTCTCGAA